>JANAVB010014957.1:7500-34736 GCA_029216955.1 Iris pallida | reverse complement strand
AACTTGTTCATACTTACACATGCATGGCTTAATCTTTGAGACAAGCATATGACTACTGGCAGGATCAACCAGGTAGCACGTCCTCGTCGACGCCGGCTCCGCCCGGCCGCTCGCGGGGCGAGGGACGTTGGCGGGGCCGGCCGTCGTGTCGTCGAGAGCGGCGTAGAGTAAACCGTTCGGGTCCGGGGCCGGGGGCGGATCGCCCCCGAGCCCCTCCGCGTCCACCGCATCCGCGAGCCCTACACACGCGCGCACCGAGTGCCCAGCCGGTCCAGACGAGCCGACGTAGGGCCGTGACTCGGGGGCATCGAGTGGCGCGAGTTCGGGTGCCCTCCCGTTCCCGCACGAGGCGGAAGGGACGGCTCGGAACATACTCAACGGGGCGTTTCCCGAATGCGATCGGGTTTGCTGCACGGGCAACTCGGGTGTCGCCGGCGAGGCCGGGAACCGACTGAAGGGGCCGCCGCATCGGCAGTTGGCTGCACGGAAAGCAGGGAGCCTGCCGAGGCTAGCGGGTCCAAAACCACTCACGTGCCGACACGGCCGCACCCGGGGCTGCCGCACGCTGCCCGAATCGTACCCCCGCGGGGAGCCGTATGGCTCGACCCGCGGGAGCACGAATCGGGTCAGCTTCGCAGCTGCCCCGGGCGCTCCGCCGAGCACGACGAGGAAATTCGCTCGTTTCCAGCATCTCGTGGTGAGGCGACGGGTCGCGCTGCACCGTTGAAGGCGACATCGGTAAGCTCGCTGCACGAGGGTCCACGGTCGCGGGGCGGGTCGACCTGCACCGGGCGAGGCGACGATAAGCTCGTTCGGACGGCATCGCATTCCTGCTGCGACGCAATTTTTTCCGCCTCGCACGGGCAGTTTCTGCCGCGCACCCGCGTCCCGTGGCCTCGCACGGGAGCTTCGCACAAGGGTCCGTGGTGCAGCAGCGGGCCTTGCTGCACCGGGCGCGTCAACGATAGGGTCGTGGGGGATTTCGTTCGCACAGCATCCCATTTTGCCCGCAAAGCCGCACCTACTCAAAATTTGTTGCGCCGCCCAAATTTCAGCTCAACTCGCTTCCCCCTATAATAGATTTGCAGTTTTATTGTTGGGCTGACTCCGGGGTACCAAAGTGCTTGAGGAGCTTGTCATTTTTGGGGAAAACGCGCCCAACCTCCCGCTCGGTCGGGGGGGTTCGAAACTGGCACGAGTTGCGGCAGATTCTGTCGCACGGGCTGAGAGCTGCGCGCCGCGCGCAGAAACAGCTGCAACGCCTCGCCTCGCGCTGGGACGCGAGCGAGGCGGGCGGCCCGTGCAGCCGTTCGATGCGCTGGTCGCCTCAGCGCACCGCCGCGAGCCCGTGCTCGCCGATGCAGCCTGTCAGGCCCACGCCGTGGGCAGAAACTGCCGCGCGACAGAAAACGTCGCGAACCGTCGCGCACCCAAAGCCAGCAAGCGCCCGGTCGCTGGATCGCCGCGCGCGGGCAGCCGTTCGACGCGCCGTGCACCCCCCGCGCGCACGGGATTGTGGCGCGCGACGAACATCCCCCCCTTCACCACCTACTCCCCTATAATAGATTTGCAGTTTTATTGTGGGGATGACTCCGGGGGACCAAAGTGCTTGAGGAGCTTGTCATTTTTCGCGCGCAGCCGCAGGCCGCGCCCGTGCTCGCCGATGCAGCCTGTCAGGCCCACGCCGTGGGCAGGAATCCGCCGCGGGGCAAACGAAGTGCCGCGAGGCACACAAACCGCAGCATATGCGCACCCGGTCGATCCCGTGCAGCCGATAGGGCCTGTCAGGCCAACGCCGTGCACAGAAAATCTTCGTGCGCGCTGAAACTGCTGCAACGCATGCGTTTCTGTGTCCCGTGCGGCCGACAGGGCCTGTCAGGCCCACGCCGTGCACGGAAATTCTTCGCATGCGCAGAAACTGCTGCAACGCTTGCATTTCCGTCCCCCGTGCGGCTGATAGGCCATGTCAGGCCCACGCCGTGCACGGACACTGGTTGCGTGTGCAGTAACTGCTGCAACTTGAGGGTTCCTCGATCCCGTGCGGCCGACAGGGCCTGTCAGGCCCACGCCGTGCACAGAAATTAATCGTGCGCGCAGAAACTGCTGCAACGCTTCCATTCCTCGGTCCCGTGCGGCCGATAGGGGCTGTCAGGCCCACGCCGTGCACAGAAATTCTTCGTGTGCACAGAAACTGCAACAACGCTCGCATTCCTCAGTCCCGTGCGGCCGATAGGCCCCGTCAAGCCCACGCCGTGGGCAGAAATTGTCGCGCGACAGAAAACGCCGCGAATCGTCGCGCAAGCAAAATTCGCAAGCGCGCGCTCGCTAAATGGCCGCGAGCGTGGAGCCGTTCGACGCGCCGTGCGCCCCCCCGTGCGCGCGCGCGACGAACATCCCCCCTTCACCACCTACTCCCCTATAATAGATTTGCAGTTTTATTGTGGGGATGATTCCGGGGGACCAAAGTGCTTGAGGAGCTTGTCATTTTTCGCGCGCAGCCGCAGGCCGCGCCCGTGCTCGCCGATGCAGCCTGTCAGGCCCACGCCGTGGGCAGGAATCTGCCGCGGGGCAAACGAAGTGCCGCGAGGCACACAAACCGCAGCATATGCGCACCCGGTCGATCCCGTGCGGCCGATAGGGCATGTCAGGCCCACGCCGTGCACAGAAAATCTTCGTGCGCGCAGAAACTGCTGCAACGCATGCGTTTCTGTGTCCCGTGCGGCCGATAGGGCCTGTCAAGCCCACGCCGTGCACAGGAATTGTTCGTGTGCGCAGAAACTGCTGCACCGCTTGCATTCCTCTGTCCCGTGCGGCCGATAGGGGCTGTCAGGCCCACGTCGTGCACAGAAATTGTTCGTGCGCGCAGAAACTGCTGCAATGCTTGCGTTTCTGTGTCCCGTGCGGCCGATAGGGCCTGTCAGGCCCACGCCGTGCACAAAAATTCTTCGTGTGCACAGAAACTGCAACAACGCTCGCATTCCTCAGTCCCGTGCGGCCGATAGGCCCCGTCAAGCCCACGCCGTGGGCAGAAATTGTCGCACGACAGAAAATGCCGCGAATCGTCGCGCAAGCAAAATTTGCAAGTGCGCGCTCGCTAAATGGCCGCGAGCATGCATCCGTTCGACGCGCCGTGCGCCCCCCCGTGCGCGCGCGCGACGAACATCCCCCCCTCACCACCTACTCCCCTATAATAGATTTGCAGTTTTATTGTGGGGATGATTCCGGGGGACCAAAGTGCTTGAGGAGCTTGTCATTTTTCGCGCGCCGCCGCAGGCCGCGCCCGTGCTCGCGGATGCAGCCTGTCAGGCCCACGCCGTGGGCAGGAATCTGCCGCGGGGCAAACGAAGTGCCGTGAGGCACACAAACTGCAGCAGATGCTCGCTGAGTCGCTCCCGTGCGGCCGATAGGGCCTGTCAGGCCCACGCCGTGCACAGAAACTGTTTGCGTGCGCAGAAACTGCGGCAACGCTTGCATTCCCTCTGTCCCGTGCGACCGATAGGGGCTGTCAGGCCCACGCCGTGCACAGGAATTCTTTGCATGCGCAGAAACTGCTGTAACGCATGCGTTTCTGTGTCCCGTGCTGCCGATAGGGCCTGTCAAGCCCACGCCGTGCACAGAAATTCTTCGTGCGTGCAGAAACTGCTGCAACGCTTGCATTCCTCGGTCCCGTGCGGCCGATAGGGCCCGTCAGGCCCACGCCGTGCACAGGAAATCGCCACGTGCGCAGATGCTGCTGCAACTCAGGGGTTTCTCAATCCCGTGCGGCCGATACGGGCTGTCAGGCCCACGCCGTGCACAGAAATTTCTCGCGTGCGACGAAACTGCTGCAAGGCTTGCGTTTCTCTGTCCCGTGCGGCCGATAGTCAGGCCCACGCCGTGCACAGAAACTGTTTGCGTGCGCAGAAACTGCGGCAACGCTTGCATTTAATCATTGCTCAAACACAACATACAAGGTATTATTTGATACCAATTTGTCACGCCCCGATTCGTAGAGTCATTTCTTCACATATTTTATCTCTTGGAATCGATCGTCCTCGCTTGGGCGTGATGCCGTACAAGTCTGGTATTGCACTTGTACTAGGCAAAGATGGTACATAATCGATTATCTTCAAATAGAAACACATCGCAGCGGCAGAAGCAGACAAATTGAAGTTAGTGAGGACAATCTTTCTCATTGAATAGAAGTACATCACTTCTTTATAGCAGCGGAGAAAAAGAGTAACTTGAAGCCACACAGAGATATATAGAACTTTATTCTCTTTATTGATAATTAAAGAAGAGTACAAGACTTGTATTGAAGTACAATGATTACAGTACATCTCTCTTTACATTGGAACCCAACTGAACAATGCTATACAGCTTACATTTGATATTTGGATACAAGGATTACAACTCGATATACCGACTTGGCTTACAATCTCACTGGTACAACTGATTACATGTTCCATACATTATGCCCTTTATAAACAGAAGACATCATCTTGTACAAGGAGAGCTTCTGTATGCCCAACAAATCTTCGATGCCGCGGAACCAATCAAGCCAATCTTCGTGTGTAGAATATTCCAAGCAAGAGCACCTGCCCACAAAACGTGGGTCAGCACATCATCTATGCACTGGCGAGTAGAATCCAACTCACTCGCATAAGCCAACATTAAAGTGATCATTTAAGCAAACATTTATTAGAATGGTCTTTCTACTTGGGACCTAGCATCAGTTTACAGTTCATGGGCAATAATCAGAGTGAAGCATGTAAACATATTCTTTGTAGCATTCATGTGGACATATCTTTTAGCATTCTTGGTGTTATCATGCAAAGGCATCATTGAGGCATACTAGGTGTTATCAAGAAAAGGTATCATTGAGGCATCGTTAACATTAACATCTTAAACATGTTATAACAGTTCTCACTTCAAGCATCACTTAACATGTATGTTGTGTTTGAGCAATGATTAAAGCATGGCATCTTTCTAGCATACTGAATTTAACATGTTAAGCAGGATCTCATTCTGAAAGGCTACATACAGCATCATCAAACTTATTTGGAACGTAAGCATGCAAGTTAAACCAACACATATATTAAATTATCACATTTAAGTGATTTCTTACCGATAGCCGACTCCCACATACCTGCATCAATTACAGGTTAGCAGATATACTTACTCTGCCTGCATAAGACATTCATTAGCATGCATCCTGACTACATGGTCACTGGTGTTTAACCATACGGACATTGCCATATAGGTCTTCATTGGTAATGAGATGACTCCAGAGAAGGTAGCTAGCCCCAAAGGATGCCTCACAAAACCCGTGCCCCTACTGGCACGCCAATGTTTTCTCCTAGGCCGGATCGGTCGCCCTAACGTCCCGGGGTACCGTCCGAGAAAACATATCCCCATCACTTATGCATAAGTTGTCCTATGACCATGCGAATGCGTGTCCATCTCAATCGTGAACATAAAATGCATGGCAAAATATTGAAGTAAAGACAACAGTGCATCATCATTTATCTCATTCAAGTCATGTTCAATGACTTATTCATTCCCAACATTACCATCATTTCATTTGGTGATCTCAACGATCCCAAGCCTCATCAATTCTCATTCATTGCTTTATTGCAACATTTCTCATTTGTTCCTTCTAAGGAGGAACAACAGTATTCATTCATTTGAAAGGGACCTGTAGCATTTCATTCATTTCATAGGGACAATAGCATATTCAATTCTTTTCTCATGTATTATTTATGCAGCATCTCATTATTCAAGTGATTCATTCATTTCATCGATCTTAAGCATAAGGGATATTATCAATTCAATCTCAGGCATCATGTTACATTAGCAGTTCGAGTGTGATTCGTTCAGCAATTCAAAGTTCATGTATTGTTCATTCAATGATTTCCAGCATATGAATCTCTATCAATTTAGCAACTAAAGCATCGCATCACAATTATTCAACATTCAAGGTAAGAGATATTAGGGACATATTCATAGCATCACATTATTCCATTTATTAAGCATGCAGGAATAAGGAGGAAGGAGGACAGTTCCACTTGCCTTATATAACGGTCTTCCTGCTCCAATCCCACTAAGCGTAGCTCCACCAGCGAGCCACATTCCAATACCCATTCCGTCTAACCAGCTAAGAAAGACTACATCAGTCTCAATTTTCCTGATCTCCAATATAAGTCACGGTCCAACATTCTGATCCCATCCAACAAGCCAACCAAATGCCTCGTGCAGAGCGGGGCATTACATAATATACCACTCAGAAAAAGTTTCGTCCTCGAAACTTAAGAAAACAACTCATCTACTAGATTCACTTAATCACAATGAGTTACTCATTCAGCTTCAATTCAATATTCAATTCAGCCCACTCGGTCATTTCAAAATAGTTGTCCAACAGTATCATTTTAATCAATCAACGATTCAATCCATCTATCTCTTTTTCCAAATACTTGCAACTTCTCATTGATTCACCAACATTTTTCTTGCATTCTATCTTGGTCGCAACACATCACTTCATTTGGATCCATACACATATTTCAGGCGTCCCCAAAATATATGCATTTCAACCAACTTCCATGATAGTATAATTCGATCAGCCACGATATAATTCTCTTTTCCAATCAGACTTAGTATCCTTTCAATTGACTTATCACTTTATTCACCTTGCCACAATCATTATTTTCCAGGCCACCACTTAACATCAGGGACAATCTCCATCCAAGCATAACATTTCTAACATTCGATCAAGGGTCTAACTTAGAGCCAATCATATCAAGGTTTCATAACAACAATCATTTTCCTTCCCAAATCCAACAATATTTTTCACCGAGGCAATTCATCTTTTCTAAAAGATACAATCCAACATCACCAACTATCGATTATCCGAGTCAGGGTATAATTCTATGCAACAGTCAAGGTTAACCCAGCTACCCGACTATAGATACTTATCCAACATTTTCGTCATGAGCAGTCAATTCCATCTCATATAATAATTCACTATTCGATATACAAATCAAGTCTCATCCCACGATTCCATTTTCCGCTATAGGCCGACACATAATTCTCAAGGGTCGAACATCTCTAAGGTTCATATTGGAGCATATACTTACAACTTATCATTCTTAGATCATACTCATCACCATCTCTCGTTCAATGCCACAAGGTCATTCTATGGGTCGCCAACGGCCATCTATTATTCGGTCCAGTCTCAATGGTTAGCTATACCAACAGCTATACCTAATCATTCAGGTGACTCCCCTAGAGTGGATGGCTACTAGGGTTATACTAGTTTCTATTTCTTAGGGCCAACAAGCAACCGACAGTTCTAAGGAACTCTACCCAAACCTATGGGTATCAATTCAGTCTGAATAATGAATCGCCAATTGGGCTAAGCCAGCAATTGGTAAATCAACAACTGGTCGCTAGGGTCAAGTCTATCTATTCAGGGTCTTCCTCAAGGAAATAATTCCCACAGAGGCTCATTCTAGACTTACCCAACAATCGACTAAAATCGATCTATCAACATTACGGTCAATTCCAAATCCGACATACGATCTTCATCGTTCTAATAATCCATCAAGTAAATTTCCAATGATTCAATTTCTGGTCCGATTCCTTCGTACCCACATAAACCCATAACCAAGGTTAACTATTCAAGGGTCAACGATTTCGATAGTTTTAATATAACTATAGAATCATACTATTCGGTCTGTATGACAAGGTTGCACCACTAAGTCATAAGCCAACAATCTATATCCCAACTAACAATCACCTATACCGACATTATCCAACACATTTGAAATTTCTTGTTCCCATTCGTTTCTCAATCATCAAACTCTCTTACGGCATTCTTAAAATTCTCTACCTCAAAGGTCGAGTAGTTCATTCCATTCAATCTGATAATTCATGTATCAATTAACCATCCTCTATGCCACATAATATTCAGGGTTGCTACTTGTTACTTTTCTAATCCCATTAAATTTCTCAGCATACTTGCACATAGGCAACAACTATCCTTTGGTGATCTAGATGGGTTAACATCTATTACACCTTAGGGTCAAGGCACAAATCTCTAATATTCCTTTGGTCACCGACAACTTTTTCCAAAACTTTTATCTTAGCAATCAACATTGTATTAGCCACAAATAATTTGCATCCAACCAATCGAAATCGACATTCAGATATTCTAAGCCACAACATTCTCTAGCCAAATCCATTTACTCATAGCATACTAACGGTCTTACTAGTCTGAGTCAGCACTCGACTAAACAATTTATAACCATGCCATCGATTACAATTTCCGACAATCTCGCTATCCAACATAACATCACCGTCAAGGGACACTCAAGTCATCTAGCCACAATACATGACTCCCAGCTAAGTCTCGACACTACTCAGTACTCACAGATAGTCTCACTGCTATCCCATGGAAAGGGTCAACATACATCTCGTTCTGAGGTGGTAGAGGCAATATACCACTCAGAAATGAAGCCATCCTTAAACAATACCAACTCAATTCTATTCCAGACATTCGTGATCTATGATGATCACAACACTTAGCCAACATCTCGGGGTCTCAATAGTATAAGCCAACATTCTTAGCGTCTCTAAAGCACTTAGCAACACACATGAGTCAATTCACCAGTTCTGTCAAACTCATCCATCAATTATTTCATTCACAATTCTTTTCCAACATCACATGCAATTCTCAACTTGTTGCAGCATATATAGCCATTTCCTTTATTCCCAAAATTCCAAACAGCATTCACAATATAACATACTATGGCATCGAGTCATTGTTGGGTTATTTGTGTCCAAACCAACAACAATTATTCATTTATGGGCATCACAATGTATATAGACTTATTGTATGGAACATCCAGTGAGCAGCCAAGAGGGTCAACGAACTTTCAAATATGAACAATATAAGGATGATTACAGAACGACAACAGCATAATCGCGGAAGCAATCTTTGATTTAATCTCGGAAGCAACGTTGAGTGATCGCGGAAGCAACTTTGGTTAATCATCGATACAACTTTGATTTGAAACGAATCAAAGAAGAGACCAAGGACGTAAAGCCGTGCTCTGATACCAATTTGTCACGCCCCGATTCGTAGAGTCATTTCTTCACATATTTTATCTCTTGGAATCGATCGTCCTCGCTTGGGCGTGATGCCGTACAAGTCTGGTATTGCACTTGTACTAGGCAAAGATGGTACATAATCGATTATCTTCAAATAGAAACACATCGCAGCGGCAGAAGCAGACAAATTGAAGTTAGTGAGGACAATCTTTCTCATTGAATAGAAGTACATCACTTCTTTATAGCAGCGGAGAAAAAGAGTAACTTGAAGCCACACAGAGATATATAGAACTTTATTCTCTTTATTGATAATTAAAGAAGAGTACAAGACTTGTATTGAAGTACAATGATTACAGTACATCTCTCTTTACATTGGAACCCAACTGAACAATGCTATACAGCTTACATTTGATATTTGGATACAAGGATTACAACTCGATATACCGACTTGGCTTACAATCTCACTGGTACAACTGATTACATGTTCCATACATTATGCCCTTTATAAACAGAAGACATCATCTTGTACAAGGAGAGCTTCTGTATGCCCAACAAATCTTCGATGCCGCGATTCGTAGAGTCATTTCTTCTGTTGGATAATGTCGGTATAGGTGATTGTTAGTTGGGATATAGATTGTTGGCTTATGACTTAGTGGTGCAACCTTGTCATACAGACCGAATAGTATGATTCTATAGTTATATTAAAACTATCGAAATCGTTGACCCTTGAATAGTTAACCTTGGTTATGGGTTTATGTGGGTACGAAGGAATCGGACCAGAAATTGAATCATTGGAAATTTACTTGATGGATTATTAGAACGATGAAGATCGTATGTCGGATTTGGAATTGACCGTAATGTTGATAGATCGATTTTAGTCGATTGTTGGGTAAGTCTAGAATGAGCCTCTGTGGGAATTATTTCCTTGAGGAAGACCCTGAATAGATAGACTTGACCCTAGCGACCAGTTGTTGATTTACCAATTGCTGGCTTAGCCCAATTGGCGATTCATTATTCAGACTGAATTGATACCCATAGGTTTGGGTAGAGTTCCTTAGAACTGTCGGTTGCTTGTTGGCCCTAAGAAATAGAAACTAGTATAACCCTAGTAGCCATCCACTCTAGGGGAGTCACCTGAATGATTAGGTATAGCTGTTGGTATAGCTAACCATTGAGACTGGACCGAATAATAGATGGCCGTTGGCGACCCATAGAATGACCTTGTGGCATTGAACGAGAGATGGTGATGAGTATGATCTAAGAATGATAAGTTGTAAGTATATGCTCCAATATGAACCTTAGAGATGTTCGACCCTTGAGAATTATGTGTCGGCCTATAGCGGAAAATGGAATCGTGGGATGAGACTTGATTTGTATATATCGAATAGTGAATTATTATATGAGATGGAATTGACTGCTCATGACGAAAATGTTGGATAAGTATCTATAGTCGGGTAGCTGGGTTAACCTTGACTGTTGCATAGAATTATACCCTGACTCGGATAATCGATAGTTGGTGATGTTGGATTGTATCTTTTAGAAAAGATGAATTGCCTCGGTGAAAAATATTGTTGGATTTGGGAAGGAAAATGATTGTTGTTATGAAACCTTGATATGATTGGCTCTAAGTTAGACCCTTGATCGAATGTTAGAAATGTTATGCTTGGATGGAGATTGTCCCTGATGTTAAGTGGTGGCCTGGAAAATAATGATTGTGGCAAGGTGAATAAAGTGATAAGTCAATTGAAAGGATACTAAGTCTGATTGGAAAAGAGAATTATATCGTGGCTGATCGAATTATACTATCATGGAAGTTGGTTGAAGTACATATGTTTTGGGGACGCCTAAAATATGTGTATGGATACAGCCGAAGTGATAGGTTGCGACTGAGATAATATTGTTGGAAGAATTTATCGCACTAGCGCAGACTTTGGCTGAAATGCATATATTTTGGGGACGCCTGAAATATGTGTATGGATCCAAATGAAGTGATGTGTTGCGACCAAGATAGAATGCAAGAAAAATGTTGGTGAATCAATGAGAAGTTGCAAGTATTTGGAAAAAGAGATAGATGGATTGAATCGTTGATTGATTAAAATGATACTGTTGGACAACTA
This sequence comes from Iris pallida, assembly GCA_029216955.1. Classification (NCBI taxonomy): domain Eukaryota; kingdom Viridiplantae; phylum Streptophyta; class Magnoliopsida; order Asparagales; family Iridaceae; genus Iris; species Iris pallida. Next base: position 23,532 of record JANAVB010014957.1, on the reverse strand, counting down.
TTTTGAAATGACCGAGTGGGCTGAATTGAATATTGAATTGAAGCTGAATGAGTAACTCATTGTGATTAAGTGAATCTAGTAGATGAGTTGTTTTCTTAAGTTTCGAGGACGAAACTTTTTCTGAGTGGTATATTATGTAATGCCCCGCTCTGCACGAGGCATTTGGTTGGCTTGTTGGATGGGATCAGAATGTTGGACCGTGACTTATATTGGAGATCAGGAAAATTGAGACTGATGTAGTCTTTCTTAGCTGGTTAGACGGAATGGGTATTGGAATGTGGCTCGCTGGTGGAGCTACGCTTAGTGGGATTGGAGCAGGAAGACCGTTATATAAGGCAAGTGGAACTGTCCTCCTTCCTCCTTATTCCTGCATGCTTAATAAATGGAATAATGTGATGCTATGAATATGTCCCTAATATCTCTTACCTTGAATGTTGAATAATTGTGATGCGATGCTTTAGTTGCTAAATTGATAGAGATTCATATGCTGGAAATCATTGAATGAACAATACATGAACTTTGAATTGCTGAACGAATCACACTCGAACTGCTAATGTAACATGATGCCTGAGATTGAATTGATAATATCCCTTATGCTTAAGATCGATGAAATGAATGAATCACTTGAATAATGAGATGCTGCATAAATAATACATGAGAAAAGAATTGAATATGCTATTGTCCCTATGAAATGAATGAAATGCTACAGGTCCCTTTCAAATGAATGAATACTGTTGTTCCTCCTTAGAAGGAACAAATGAGAAATGTTGCAATAAAGCAATGAATGAGAATTGATGAGGCTTGGGATCGTTGAGATCACCAAATGAAATGATGGTAATGTTGGGAATGAATAAGTCATTGAACATGACTTGAATGAGATAAATGATGATGCACTGTTGTCTTTACTTCAATATTTTGCCATGCATTTTATGTTCACGATTGAGATGGACACGCATTCGCATGGTCATAGGACAACTTATGCATAAGTGATGGGGATATGTTTTCTCGGACGGTACCCCGGGACGTTAGGGCGACCGATCCGGCCTAGGAGAAAACATTGGCGTGCCAGTAGGGGCACGGGTTTTGTGAGGCATCCTTTGGGGCTAGCTACCTTCTCTGGAGTCATCTCATTACCAATGAAGACCTATATGGCAATGTCCGTATGGTTAAACACCAGTGACCATGTAGTCAGGATGCATGCTAATGAATGTCTTATGCAGGCAGAGTAAGTATATCTGCTAACCTGTAATTGATGCAGGTATGTGGGAGTCGGCTATCGGTAAGAAATCACTTAAATGTGATAATTTAATATATGTGTTGGTTTAACTTGCATGCTTACGTTCCAAATAAGTTTGATGATGCTGTATGTAGCCTTTCAGAATGAGATCCTGCTTAACATGTTAAATTCAGTATGCTAGAAAGATGCCATGCTTTAATCATTGCTCAAACACAACATACATGTTAAGTGATGCTTGAAGTGAGAACTGTTATAACATGTTTAAGATGTTAATGTTAACGATGCCTCAATGATACCTTTTCTTGATAACACCTAGTATGCCTCAATGATGCCTTTGCATGATAACACCAAGAATGCTAAAAGATATGTCCACATGAATGCTACAAAGAATATGTTTACATGCTTCACTCTGATTATTGCCCATGAACTGTAAACTGATGCTAGGTCCCAAGTAGAAAGACCATTCTAATAAATGTTTGCTTAAATGATCACTTTAATGTTGGCTTATGCGAGTGAGTTGGATTCTACTCGCCAGTGCATAGATGATGTGCTGACCCACGTTTTGTGGGCAGGTGCTCTTGCTTGGAATATTCTACACACGAAGATTGGCTTGATTGGTTCCGCGGCATCGAAGATTTGTTGGGCATACAGAAGCTCTCCTTGTACAAGATGATGTCTTCTGTTTATAAAGGGCATAATGTATGGAACATGTAATCAGTTGTACCAGTGAGATTGTAAGCCAAGTCGGTATATCGAGTTGTAATCCTTGTATCCAAATATCAAATGTAAGCTGTATAGCATTGTTCAGTTGGGTTCCAATGTAAAGAGAGATGTACTGTAATCATTGTACTTCAATACAAGTCTTGTACTCTTCTTTAATTATCAATAAAGAGAATAAAGTTCTATATATCTCTGTGTGGCTTCAAGTTACTCTTTTTCTCCGCTGCTATAAAGAAGTGATGTACTTCTATTCAATGAGAAAGATTGTCCTCACTAACTTTAATTTGTCTGCTTCTGCCGCTGCGATGTGTTTCTATTTGAAGATAATCGATTATGTACCATCTTTGCCTAGTACAAGTGCAATACCAGACTTGTACGGCATCACGCCCAAGCGAGGACGATCGATTCCAAGAGATAAAATATGTGAAGAAATGACTCTACGAATCGGGGCGTGACAAATTGGTATCAGAGCGTTGGCTTATGACTTAGTGGTGTACATATTTAAGCAAACATTTATTAGAATGGTCTTTCTACTTGGGACCTAGCATCAGTTTACAGTTCATGGGCAATAATCAGAGTGAAGCATGTAAACATATTCTTTGTAGCATTCATGTGGACATATCTTTTAGCATTCTTGGTGTTATCATGCAAAGGCATCATTGAGGCATACTAGGTGTTATCAAGAAAAGGTATCATTGAGGCATCGTTAACATTAACATCTTAAACATGTTATAACAGTTCTCACTTCAAGCATCACTTAACATGTATGTTGTGTTTGAGCAATGATTAAAGCATGGCATCTTTCTAGCATACTGAATTTAACATGTTAAGCAGGATCTCATTCTGAAAGGCTACATACAGCATCATCAAACTTATTTGGAACGTAAGCATGCAAGTTAAACCAACACATATATTAAATTATCACATTTAAGTGATTTCTTACCGATAGCCGACTCCCACATACCTGCATCAATTACAGGTTAGCAGATATACTTACTCTGCCTGCATAAGACATTCATTAGCATGCATCCTGACTACATGGTCACTGGTGTTTAACCATACGGACATTGCCATATAGGTCTTCATTGGTAATGAGATGACTCCAGAGAAGGTAGCTAGCCCCAAAGGATGCCTCACAAAACCCGTGCCCCTACTGGCACGCCAATGTTTTCTCCTAGGCCGGATCGGTCGCCCTAACGTCCCGGGGTACCGTCCGAGAAAACATATCCCCATCACTTATGCATAAGTTGTCCTATGACCATGCGAATGCGTGTCCATCTCAATCGTGAACATAAAATGCATGGCAAAATATTGAAGTAAAGACAACAGTGCATCATCATTTATCTCATTCAAGTCATGTTCAATGACTTATTCATTCCCAACATTACCATCATTTCATTTGGTGATCTCAACGATCCCAAGCCTCATCAATTCTCATTCATTGCTTTATTGCAACATTTCTCATTTGTTCCTTCTAAGGAGGAACAACAGTATTCATTCATTTGAAAGGGACCTGTAGCATTTCATTCATTTCATAGGGACAATAGCATATTCAATTCTTTTCTCATGTATTATTTATGCAGCATCTCATTATTCAAGTGATTCATTCATTTCATCGATCTTAAGCATAAGGGATATTATCAATTCAATCTCAGGCATCATGTTACATTAGCAGTTCGAGTGTGATTCGTTCAGCAATTCAAAGTTCATGTATTGTTCATTCAATGATTTCCAGCATATGAATCTCTATCAATTTAGCAACTAAAGCATCGCATCACAATTATTCAACATTCAAGGTAAGAGATATTAGGGACATATTCATAGCATCACATTATTCCATTTATTAAGCATGCAGGAATAAGGAGGAAGGAGGACAGTTCCACTTGCCTTATATAACGGTCTTCCTGCTCCAATCCCACTAAGCGTAGCTCCACCAGCGAGCCACATTCCAATACCCATTCCGTCTAACCAGCTAAGAAAGACTACATCAGTCTCAATTTTCCTGATCTCCAATATAAGTCACGGTCCAACATTCTGATCCCATCCAACAAGCCAACCAAATGCCTCGTGCAGAGCGGGGCATTACATAATATACCACTCAGAAAAAGTTTCGTCCTCGAAACTTAAGAAAACAACTCATCTACTAGATTCACTTAATCACAATGAGTTACTCATTCAGCTTCAATTCAATATTCAATTCAGCCCACTCGGTCATTTCAAAATAGTTGTCCAACAGTATCATTTTAATCAATCAACGATTCAATCCATCTATCTCTTTTTCCAAATACTTGCAACTTCTCATTGATTCACCAACATTTTTCTTGCATTCTATCTTGGTCGCAACACATCACTTCATTTGGATCCATACACATATTTCAGGCGTCCCCAAAATATATGCATTTCAGCCAAAGTCTGCGCTAGTGCGATAAATTCTTCCAACAATATTATCTCAGTCGCAACCTATCACTTCGGCTGTATCCATACACATATTTTAGGCGTCCCCAAAACATATGTACTTCAACCAACTTCCATGATAGTATAATTCGATCAGCCACGATATAATTCTCTTTTCCAATCAGACTTAGTATCCTTTCAATTGACTTATCACTTTATTCACCTTGCCACAATCATTATTTTCCAGGCCACCACTTAACATCAGGGACAATCTCCATCCAAGCATAACATTTCTAACATTCGATCAAGGGTCTAACTTAGAGCCAATCATATCAAGGTTTCATAACAACAATCATTTTCCTTCCCAAATCCAACAATATTTTTCACCGAGGCAATTCATCTTTTCTAAAAGATACAATCCAACATCACCAACTATCGATTATCCGAGTCAGGGTATAATTCTATGCAACAGTCAAGGTTAACCCAGCTACCCGACTATAGATACTTATCCAACATTTTCGTCATGAGCAGTCAATTCCATCTCATATAATAATTCACTATTCGATATATACAAATCAAGTCTCATCCCACGATTCCATTTTCCGCTATAGGCCGACACATAATTCTCAAGGGTCGAACATCTCTAAGGTTCATATTGGAGCATATACTTACAACTTATCATTCTTAGATCATACTCATCACCATCTCTCGTTCAATGCCACAAGGTCATTCTATGGGTCGCCAACGGCCATCTATTATTCGGTCCAGTCTCAATGGTTAGCTATACCAACAGCTATACCTAATCATTCAGGTGACTCCCCTAGAGTGGATGGCTACTAGGGTTATACTAGTTTCTATTTCTTAGGGCCAACAAGCAACCGACAGTTCTAAGGAACTCTACCCAAACCTATGGGTATCAATTCAGTCTGAATAATGAATCGCCAATTGGGCTAAGCCAGCAATTGGTAAATCAACAACTGGTCGCTAGGGTCAAGTCTATCTATTCAGGGTCTTCCTCAAGGAAATAATTCCCACAGAGGCTCATTCTAGACTTACCCAACAATCGACTAAAATCGATCTATCAACATTACGGTCAATTCCAAATCCGACATACGATCTTCATCGTTCTAATAATCCATCAAGTAAATTTCCAATGATTCAATTTCTGGTCCGATTCCTTCGTACCCACATAAACCCATAACCAAGGTTAACTATTCAAGGGTCAACGATTTCGATAGTTTTAATATAACTATAGAATCATACTATTCGGTCTGTATGACAAGGTTGCACCACTAAGTCATAAGCCAACAATCTATATCCCAACTAACAATCACCTATACCGACAAATTGGTATCAGAGCACGGCTTTACGTCCTTGGTCTCTTCTTTGATTCGTTTCAAATCAAAGTTGTATCGATGATTAACCAAAGTTGCTTCCGCGATCACTCAACGTTGCTTCCGAGATTAAATCAAAGATTGCTTCCGCGATTATGCTGTTGTCGTTCTGTAATCATCCTTATATTGTTCATATTTGAAAGTTCGTTGACCCTCTTGGCTGCTCACTGGATGTTCCATACAATAAGTCTATATACATTGTGATGCCCATAAATGAATAATTGTTGTTGGTTTGGACACAAATAACCCAACAATGACTCGATGCCATAGTATGCTAGATCCTGCTTAACATGTTAAATTCAGTATGCTAGAAAGATGCCATGCTTTAATCATTGCTCAAACACAACATACATGTTAAGTGATGCTTGAAGTGAGAACTGTTATAACATGTTTAAGATGTTAATGTTAACGATGCCTCAATGATACCTTTTCTTGATAACACCTAGTATGCCTCAATGATGCCTTTGCATGATAACACCAAGAATGCTAAAAGATATGTCCACATGAATGCTACAAAGAATATGTTTACATGCTTCACTCTGATTATTGCCCATGAACTGTAAACTGATGCTAGGTCCCAAGTAGAAAGACCATTCTAATAAATGTTTGCTTAAATGATCACTTTAATGTTGGCTTATGCGAGTGAGTTGGATTCTACTCGCCAGTGCATAGATGATGTGCTGACCCACGTTTTGTGGGCAGGTGCTCTTGCTTGGAATATTCTACACACGAAGATTGGCTTGATTGGTTCCGCGGCATCGAAGATTTGTTGGGCATACAGAAGCTCTCCTTGTACAAGATGATGTCTTCTGTTTATAAAGGGCATAATGTATGGAACATGTAATCAGTTGTACCAGTGAGATTGTAAGCCAAGTCGGTATATCGAGTTGTAATCCTTGTATCCAAATATCAAATGTAAGCTGTATAGCATTGTTCAGTTGGGTTCCAATGTAAAGAGAGATGTACTGTAATCATTGTACTTCAATACAAGTCTTGTACTCTTCTTTAATTATCAATAAAGAGAATAAAGTTCTATATATCTCTGTGTGGCTTCAAGTTACTCTTTTTCTCCGCTGCTATAAAGAAGTGATGTACTTCTATTCAATGAGAAAGATTGTCCTCACTAACTTTAATTTGTCTGCTTCTGCCGCTGCGATGTGTTTCTATTTGAAGATAATCGATTATGTACCATCTTTGCCTAGTACAAGTGCAATACCAGACTTGTACGGCATCACGCCCAAGCGAGGACGATCGATTCCAAGAGATAAAATATGTGAAGAAATGACTCTACGAATCGGGGCGTGACAAATTGGTATCAGAGCACGGCTTTACGTCCTTGGTCTCTTCTTTGATTCGTTTCAAATCAAAGTTGTATCGATGATTAACCAAAGTTGCTTCCGCGATCACTCAACGTTGCTTCCGAGATTAAATCAAAGATTGCTTCCGCGATTATGCTGTTGTCGTTCTGTAATCATCCTTATATTGTTCATATTTGAAAGTTCGTTGACCCTCTTGGCTGCTCACTGGATGTTCCATACAATAAGTCTATATACATTGTGATGCCCATAAATGAATAATTGTTGTTGGTTTGGACACAAATAACCCAACAATGACTCGATGCCATAGTATGTTATATTGTGAATGCTGTTTGGAATTTTGGGAATAAAGGAAATGGCTATATATGCTGCAACAAGTTGAGAATTGCATGTGATGTTGGAAAAGAATTGTGAATGAAATAATTGATGGATGAGTTTGACAGAACTGGTGAATTGACTCATGTGTGTTGCTAAGTGCTTTAGAGACGCTAAGAATGTTGGCTTATACTATTGAGACCCCGAGATGTTGGCTAAGTGTTGTGATCATCATAGATCACGAATGTCTGGAATAGAATTGAGTTGGTATTGTTTAAGGATGGCTTCATTTCTGAGTGGTATATTGCCTCTACCACCTCAGAACGAGATGTATGTTGACCCTTTCCATGGGATAGCAGTGAGACTATCTGTGAGTACTGAGTAGTGTCGAGACTTAGCTGGGAGTCATGTATTGTGGCTAGATGACTTGAGTGTCCCTTGACGGTGATGTTATGTTGGATAGCGAGATTGTCGGAAATTGTAATCGATGGCATGGTTATAAATTGTTTAGTCGAGTGCTGACTCAGACTAGTAAGACCGTTAGTATGCTATGAGTAAATGGATTTGGCTAGAGAATGTTGTGGCTTAGAATATCTGAATGTCGATTTCGATTGGTTGGATGCAAATTATTTGTGGCTAATACAATGTTGATTGCTAAGATAAAAGTTTTGGAAAAAGTTGTCGGTGACCAAAGGAATATTAGAGATTTGTGCCTTGACCCTAAGGTGTAATAGATGTTAACCCATCTAGATCACCAAAGGATAGTTGTTGCCTATGTGCAAGTATGCTGAGAAATTTAATGGGATTAGAAAAGTAACAAGTAGCAACCCTGAATATTATGTGGCATAGAGGATGGTTAATTGATACATGAATTATCAGATTGAATGGAATGAACTACTCGACCTTTGAGGTAGAGAATTTTAAGAATGCCGTAAGAGAGTTTGATGATTGAGAAACGAATGGGAACAAGAAATTTCAAATGTGTTGGATAATGTCGGTATAGGTGATTGTTAGTTGGGATATAGATTGTTGGCTTATGACTTAGTGGTGCAACCTTGTCATACAGACCGAATAGTATGATTCTATAGTTATATTAAAACTATCGAAATCGTTGACCCTTGAATAGTTAACCTTGGTTATGGGTTTATGTGGGTACGAAGGAATCGGACCAGAAATTGAATCATTGGAAATTTACTTGATGGATTATTAGAACGATGAAGATCGTATGTCGGATTTGGAATTGACCGTAATGTTGATAGATCGATTTTAGTCGATTGTTGGGTAAGTCTAGAATGAGCCTCTGTGGGAATTATTTCCTTGAGGAAGACCCTGAATAGATAGACTTGACCCTAGCGACCAGTTGTTGATTTACCAATTGCTGGCTTAGCCCAATTGGCGATTCATTATTCAGACTGAATTGATACCCATAGGTTTGGGTAGAGTTCCTTAGAACTGTCGGTTGCTTGTTGGCCCTAAGAAATAGAAACTAGTATAACCCTAGTAGCCATCCACTCTAGGGGAGTCACCTGAATGATTAGGTATAGCTGTTGGTATAGCTAACCATTGAGACTGGACCGAATAATAGATGGCCGTTGGCGACCCATAGAATGACCTTGTGGCATTGAACGAGAGATGGTGATGAGTATGATCTAAGAATGATAAGTTGTAAGTATATGCTCCAATATGAACCTTAGAGATGTTCGACCCTTGAGAATTATGTGTCGGCCTATAGCGGAAAATGGAATCGTGGGATGAGACTTGATTTGTATATATCGAATAGTGAATTATTATATGAGATGGAATTGACTGCTCATGACGAAAATGTTGGATAAGTATCTATAGTCGGGTAGCTGGGTTAACCTTGACTGTTGCATAGAATTATACCCTGACTCGGATAATCGATAGTTGGTGATGTTGGATTGTATCTTTTAGAAAAGATGAATTGCCTCGGTGAAAAATATTGTTGGATTTGGGAAGGAAAATGATTGTTGTTATGAAACCTTGATATGATTGGCTCTAAGTTAGACCCTTGATCGAATGTTAGAAATGTTATGCTTGGATGGAGATTGTCCCTGATGTTAAGTGGTGGCCTGGAAAATAATGATTGTGGCAAGGTGAATAAAGTGATAAGTCAATTGAAAGGATACTAAGTCTGATTGGAAAAGAGAATTATATCGTGGCTGATCGAATTATACTATCATGGAAGTTGGTTGAAGTACATATGTTTTGGGGACGCCTAAAATATGTGTATGGATACAGCCGAAGTGATAGGTTGCGACTGAGATAATATTGTTGGAAGAATTTATCGCACTAGCGCAGACTTTGGCTGAAATGCATATATTTTGGGGACGCCTGAAATATGTGTATGGATCCAAATGAAGTGATGTGTTGCGACCAAGATAGAATGCAAGAAAAATGTTGGTGAATCAATGAGAAGTTGCAAGTATTTGGAAAAAGAGATAGATGGATTGAATCGTTGATTGATTAAAATGATACTGTTGGACAACTATTTTGAAATGACCGAGTGGGCTGAATTGAATATTGAATTGAAGCTGAATGAGTAACTCATTGTGATTAAGTGAATCTAGTAGATGAGTTGTTTTCTTAAGTTTCGAGGACGAAACTTTTTCTGAGTGGTATATTATGTAATGCCCCGCTCTGCACGAGGCATTTGGTTGGCTTGTTGGATGGGATCAGAATGTTGGACCGTGACTTATATTGGAGATCAGGAAAATTGAGACTGATGTAGTCTTTCTTAGCTGGTTAGACGGAATGGGTATTGGAATGTGGCTCGCTGGTGGAGCTACGCTTAGTGGGATTGGAGCAGGAAGACCGTTATATAAGGCAAGTGGAACTGTCCTCCTTCCTCCTTATTCCTGCATGCTTAATAAATGGAATAATGTGATGCTATGAATATGTCCCTAATATCTCTTACCTTGAATGTTGAATAATTGTGATGCGATGCTTTAGTTGCTAAATTGATAGAGATTCATATGCTGGAAATCATTGAATGAACAATACATGAACTTTGAATTGCTGAACGAATCACACTCGAACTGCTAATGTAACATGATGCCTGAGATTGAATTGATAATATCCCTTATGCTTAAGATCGATGAAATGAATGAATCACTTGAATAATGAGATGCTGCATAAATAATACATGAGAAAAGAATTGAATATGCTATTGTCCCTATGAAATGAATGAAATGCTACAGGTCCCTTTCAAATGAATGAATACTGTTGTTCCTCCTTAGAAGGAACAAATGAGAAATGTTGCAATAAAGCAATGAATGAGAATTGATGAGGCTTGGGATCGTTGAGATCACCAAATGAAATGATGGTAATGTTGGGAATGAATAAGTCATTGAACATGACTTGAATGAGATAAATGATGATGCACTGTTGTCTTTACTTCAATATTTTGCCATGCATTTTATGTTCACGATTGAGATGGACACGCATTCGCATGGTCATAGGACAACTTATGCATAAGTGATGGGGATATGTTTTCTCGGACGGTACCCCGGGACGTTAGGGCGACCGATCCGGCCTAGGAGAAAACATTGGCGTGCCAGTAGGGGCACGGGTTTTGTGAGGCATCCTTTGGGGCTAGCTACCTTCTCTGGAGTCATCTCATTACCAATGAAGACCTATATGGCAATGTCCGTATGGTTAAACACCAGTGACCATGTAGTCAGGATGCATGCTAATGAATGTCTTATGCAGGCAGAGTAAGTATATCTGCTAACCTGTAATTGATGCAGGTATGTGGGAGTCGGCTATCGGTAAGAAATCACTTAAATGTGATAATTTAATATATGTGTTGGTTTAACTTGCATGCTTACGTTCCAAATAAGTTTGATGATGCTGTATGTAGCCTTTCAGAATGAGATCCTGCTTAACATGTTAAATTCAGTATGCTAGAAAGATGCCATGCTTTAATCATTGCTCAAACACAACATACATGTTAAGTGATGCTTGAAGTGAGAACTGTTATAACATGTTTAAGATGTTAATGTTAACGATGCCTCAATGATACCTTTTCTTGATAACACCTAGTATGCCTCAATGATGCCTTTGCATGATAACACCAAGAATGCTAAAAGATATGTCCACATGAATGCTACAAAGAATATGTTTACATGCTTCACTCTGATTATTGCCCATGAACTGTAAACTGATGCTAGGTCCCAAGTAGAAAGACCATTCTAATAAATGTTTGCTTAAATGATCACTTTAATGTTGGCTTATGCGAGTGAGTTGGATTCTACTCGCCAGTGCATAGATGATGTGCTGACCCACGTTTTGTGGGCAGGTGCTCTTGCTTGGAATATTCTACACACGAAGATTGGCTTGATTGGTTCCGCGGCATCGAAGATTTGTTGGGCATACAGAAGCTCTCCTTGTACAAGATGATGTCTTCTGTTTATAAAGGGCATAATGTATGGAACATGTAATCAGTTGTACCAGTGAGATTGTAAGCCAAGTCGGTATATCGAGTTGTAATCCTTGTATCCAAATATCAAATGTAAGCTGTATAGCATTGTTCAGTTGGGTTCCAATGTAAAGAGAGATGTACTGTAATCATTGTACTTCAATACAAGTCTTGTACTCTTCTTTAATTATCAATAAAGAGAATAAAGTTCTATATATCTCTGTGTGGCTTCAAGTTACTCTTTTTCTCCGCTGCTATAAAGAAGTGATGTACTTCTATTCAATGAGAAAGATTGTCCTCACTAACTTTAATTTGTCTGCTTCTGCCGCTGCGATGTGTTTCTATTTGAAGATAATCGATTATGTACCATCTTTGCCTAGTACAAGTGCAATACCAGACTTGTACGGCATCACGCCCAAGCGAGGACGATCGATTCCAAGAGATAAAATATGTGAAGAAATGACTCTACGAATCGGGGCGTGACAAATTGGTATCAAAGCACGGCTTTACGTCCTTGGTCTCTTCTTTGATTCGTTTCAAATCAAAGTTGTATCGATGATTAACCAAAGTTGCTTCCGCGATCACTCAACGTTGCTTCCGAGATTAAATCAAAGATTGCTTCCGCGATTATGCTGTTGTCGTTCTGTAATCATCCTTATATTGTTCATATTTGAAAGTTCGTTGACCCTCTTGGCTGCTCACTGGATGTTCCATACAATAAGTCTATATACATTGTGATGCCCATAAATGAATAATTGTTGTTGGTTTGGACACAAATAACCCAACAATGACTCGATGCCATAGTATGTTATATTGTGAATGCTGTTTGGAATTTTGGGAATAAAGGAAATGGCTATATATGCTGCAACAAGTTGAGAATTGCATGTGATGTTGGAAAAGAATTGTGAATGAAATAATTGATGGATGAGTTTGACAGAACTGGTGAATTGACTCATGTGTGTTGCTAAGTGCTTTAGAGACGCTAAGAATGTTGGCTTATACTATTGAGACCCCGAGATGTTGGCTAAGTGTTGTGATCATCATAGATCACGAATGTCTGGAATAGAATTGAGTTGGTATTGTTTAAGGATGGCTTCATTTCTGAGTGGTATATTGCCTCTACCACCTCAGAACGAGATGTATGTTGACCCTTTCCATGGGATAGCAGTGAGACTATCTGTGAGTACTGAGTAGTGTCGAGACTTAGCTGGGAGTCATGTATTGTGGCTAGATGACTTGAGTGTCCCTTGACGGTGATGTTATGTTGGATAGCGAGATTGTCGGAAATTGTAATCGATGGCATGGTTATAAATTGTTTAGTCGAGTGCTGACTCAGACTAGTAAGACCGTTAGTATGCTATGAGTAAATGGATTTGGCTAGAGAATGTTGTGGCTTAGAATATCTGAATGTCGATTTCGATTGGTTGGATGCAAATTATTTGTGGCTAATACAATGTTGATTGCTAAGATAAAAGTTTTGGAAAAAGTTGTCGGTGACCAAAGGAATATTAGAGATTTGTGCCTTGACCCTAAGGTGTAATAGATGTTAACCCATCTAGATCACCAAAGGATAGTTGTTGCCTATGTGCAAGTATGCTGAGAAATTTAATGGGATTAGAAAAGTAACAAGTAGCAACCCTGAATATTATGTGGCATAGAGGATGGTTAATTGATACATGAATTATCAGATTGAATGGAATGAACTACTCGACCTTTGAGGTAGAGAATTTTAAGAATGCCGTAAGAGAGTTTGATGATTGAGAAACGAATGGGAACAAGAAATTTCAAATGTGTTGGATAATGTCGGTATAGGTGATTGTTAGTTGGGATATAGATTGTTGGCTTATGACTTAGTGGTGCAACCTTGTCATACAGACCGAATAGTATGATTCTATAGTTATATTAAAACTATCGAAATCGTTGACCCTTGAATAGTTAACCTTGGTTATGGGTTTATGTGGGTACGAAGGAATCGGACCAGAAATTGAATCATTGGAAATTTACTTGATGGATTATTAGAACGATGAAGATCGTATGTCGGATTTGGAATTGACCGTAATGTTGATAGATCGATTTTAGTCGATTGTTGGGTAAGTCTAGAATGAGCCTCTGTGGGAATTATTTCCTTGAGGAAGACCCTGAATAGATAGACTTGACCCTAGCGACCAGTTGTTGATTTACCAATTGCTGGCTTAGCCCAATTGGCGATTCATTATTCAGACTGAATTGATACCCATAGGTTTGGGTAGAGTTCCTTAGAACTGTCGGTTGCTTGTTGGCCCTAAGAAATAGAAACTAGTATAACCCTAGTAGCCATCCACTCTAGGGGAGTCACCTGAATGATTAGGTATAGCTGTTGGTATAGCTAACCATTGAGACTGGACCGAATAATAGATGGCCGTTGGCGACCCATAGAATGACCTTGTGGCATTGAACGAGAGATGGTGATGAGTATGATCTAAGAATGATAAGTTGTAAGTATATGCTCCAATATGAACCTTAGAGATGTTCGACCCTTGAGAATTATGTGTCGGCCTATAGCGGAAAATGGAATCGTGGGATGAGACTTGATTTGTATATATCGAATAGTGAATTATTATATGAGATGGAATTGACTGCTCATGACGAAAATGTTGGATAAGTATCTATAGTCGGGTAGCTGGGTTAACCTTGACTGTTGCATAGAATTATACCCTGACTCGGATAATCGATAGTTGGTGATGTTGGATTGTATCTTTTAGAAAAGATGAATTGCCTCGGTGAAAAATATTGTTGGATTTGGGAAGGAAAATGATTGTTGTTATGAAACCTTGATATGATTGGCTCTAAGTTAGACCCTTGATCGAATGTTAGAAATGTTATGCTTGGATGGAGATTGTCCCTGATGTTAAGTGGTGGCCTGGAAAATAATGATTGTGGCAAGGTGAATAAAGTGATAAGTCAATTGAAAGGATACTAAGTCTGATTGGAAAAGAGAATTATATCGTGGCTGATCGAATTATACTATCATGGAAGTTGGTTGAAGTACATATGTTTTGGGGACGCCTAAAATATGTGTATGGATACAGCCGAAGTGATAGGTTGCGACTGAGATAATATTGTTGGAAGAATTTATCGCACTAGCGCAGACTTTGGCTGAAATGCATATATTTTGGGGACGCCTGAAATATGTGTATGGATCCAAATGAAGTGATGTGTTGCGACCAAGATAGAATGCAAGAAAAATGTTGGTGAATCAATGAGAAGTTGCAAGTATTTGGAAAAAGAGATAGATGGATTGAATCGTTGATTGATTAAAATGATACTGTTGGACAACTATTTTGAAATGACCGAGTGGGCTGAATTGAATATTGAATTGAAGCTGAATGAGTAACTCATTGTGATTAAGTGAATCTAGTAGATGAGTTGTTTTCTTAAGTTTCGAGGACGAAACTTTTTCTGAGTGGTATATTATGTAATGCCCCGCTCTGCACGAGGCATTTGGTTGGCTTGTTGGATGGGATCAGAATGTTGGACCGTGACTTATATTGGAGATCAGGAAAATTGAGACTGATGTAGTCTTTCTTAGCTGGTTAGACGGAATGGGTATTGGAATGTGGCTCGCTGGTGGAGCTACGCTTAGTGGGATTGGAGCAGGAAGACCGTTATATAAGGCAAGTGGAACTGTCCTCCTTCCTCCTTATTCCTGCATGCTTAATAAATGGAATAATGTGATGCTATGAATATGTCCCTAATATCTCTTACCTTGAATGTTGAATAATTGTGATGCGATGCTTTAGTTGCTAAATTGATAGAGATTCATATGCTGGAAATCATTGAATGAACAATACATGAACTTTGAATTGCTGAACGAATCACACTCGAACTGCTAATGTAACATGATGCCTGAGATTGAATTGATAATATCCCTTATGCTTAAGATCGATGAAATGAATGAATCACTTGAATAATGAGATGCTGCATAAATAATACATGAGAAAAGAATTGAATATGCTATTGTCCCTATGAAATGAATGAAATGCTACAGGTCCCTTTCAAATGAATGAATACTGTTGTTCCTCCTTAGAAGGAACAAATGAGAAATGTTGCAATAAAGCAATGAATGAGAATTGATGAGGCTTGGGATCGTTGAGATCACCAAATGAAATGATGGTAATGTTGGGAATGAATAAGTCATTGAACATGACTTGAATGAGATAAATGATGATGCACTGTTGT
>JANAVB010014956.1:0-65731 GCA_029216955.1 Iris pallida | reverse complement strand
GTGGCCGTCGTGTGGAAGGATTCTGCGGCACGGGCGTTGGGGGGGTAAACCGTGGCCGGCTAGGCAGAATCAACGGCGCTTACGGGCTGCTTGGGTGCGGGCTTGGGCACCAAGAGACTAAGTAGGAGGGTATATTCAAGAGACTTAACGGGGTGTACCAGCCATCACCCTACGCTAAGTTGAGAATTGCCACAGGGAATGTCCTAAATGGCTTGTGAAGCCAGCGACCCGTGCATGTAGATTAAGTGACTATGCTGGTGGCAATCCACGTGCAAGTTCTTGCATTGAAATCAAAGTAGTCTAAGTTAACTGAATGAAATGGTTCCTGAACATGCTTGAAATATAACACTCAGAACATGCTTGAAATATAACATGCTGAACATGCTCGATATGTACACTCCTGAACGTGCTTGAATATAATATCCGGAACATGCTTGAATTGTAACACTTTAAAACGTGCCTACGACGTGCTAGAACATGCCCACGACGTGCTAGAATCCCGAGACATGGACACACACTTGATATTGAATGCGTACAAGAATCGTGTTATGTTATATTCATGAATTATGGTTAACTTGGTTTACCTTGAACAGGGAAGGCCGGACGGTAAGTATGGGTAAGTCGTACATGTATTTCCATGCGACACTCGAGTTCGGTAACACGAGATAGGCTATGCAATATGCCATGAAATTGATCCTAAGGCAAGATTAGAAAGACAAGAATGATAGAGATGCACAAAAGATTATAGAACGTGTTTGGTAATGATGGCATTTAGGGCGAGCCAGCCTCCCCACCAGTGCATAACAATGTACTGATAACCCCACAGTATGCTTGCAGGATAGCAGGAGACGCCGGCGGGTGCGGAGCTTCCATCGAACGTGTCAAGGCGCGGAGCCAACTCTGGGGCCTTGGAACGTTGCAAGAAGCTGAAGCACCCTATACAGGACATAATGTATCGGAACATCGCCATGTATCCTTCCATGTTGTAAGCCATTTGGCACACTTTTATGTTTCAGAGAGAGAGAGCTTGAGCGATTTGTAATATCGGCCTAGCACCGCTTGTAACTTCTTGAATATCAATAAAGAGTTTGATTTCGTATTCAACTTGTGTTCATTTACTTTCCGCTGCAAATGGGGACACTCTGTGCGACTCTGGGCCTAGTAATTAAATCGGCCGTTTCTGGACTTGGCCTTGCACGGGCGCAATCTAGGCCCGTGTGGCATCACGCCTTAGCGAGGACGATCGCTCCTACGGGAGCGGGGCGTGACACATCCTGGGAAGGCCAACGTGGTAGCAGATGCATTGAGCAGGAGCGCCGGAGTTTTTTCTTGACGGCGTAACCAGAATTATTAGCAGATCTTCAGAAGATGGGAATTGAAGTGGTTCTTCCAACCAGCGTGGCATTGATGGCCAGTCTACAGGTTCAGTCCAGCGTAGTTGAGAGGATCCGGATGGCGCAGTCAGCAGATTCCAAGATCCAGCGACTCAGAGCAGAGTACGAAGCAGGAAGAAGGCCAGAGTTATGTATCCATGAACGGTACACTTCGACATGGTAAGCGTCTTTGTGTACCCAGTGGAGATATCAGACAGAAAGTCATGGCAGAAGCCCACAGTTTACAATATTCTATTCATCCGGGTGGTACGAAAATGTACCGTAATATTCGTTAGCATTTCTGGTGGAATGGCATGAAGAGGGAGATAGCCCGGTTTGTCTCTCGGTGTTTGGTTTGCCAACAGGTTAAAGCTGAACATCAGAGGCCCGCTGGACTTCTTCAACCCTTACCGATCCCAGAATGGAAATGGGAACATATAACCATGGATTTCGTGACCGGATTGCCCAGATCTCGGCCGAAAGAGATGCTATTTGGGTAATTATGGACAGGCTTACCAAGGTGGCACACTTTCTCCCATTCAGAGTTGGACAATCGACGGTGCAGCTAGCAGAGATATATCTCAGGCAGATCGTCAGCTTCACGTGTGCCAGTCAGCATCACCTCGGACAGGATTCAAGATTCACATCACACTTTTGGTACAGCTTGCAGAAGAGTTTGGGGACTCGCCTTTAATTCAGCTCAGCTTATCACCCGTAGACGGATGGTCAATCAGAGCGCACAATCCAGACTCTTGAAGATATATTGAGATCTTGTACCCTTGACTTCGATAGCTCATGGGAGAATCATCTGCACTTGGGGAATTCTTATACAATAACATTATCAGGCCAGTATCCAGATGGCACCCTTCGAGGCTCTTTATGGCAGGAAGTGCAGATCCCCGCTAGCATGGAACGTGTCGGAGAGAGGCAGATGCTCGAACCCGAATTGATTTCCCAGACGGTTGAAGTGGTCAGGAAGGTCAGAGATCACCTCCGAGTTGCCCAGGACCGCCAGCGCCATTGGGCCGATGCTCATCGGCCTCTCTTAGAATTTGCTGTCGGCGACCATATATTCCTTAGGATCTCGTCTAACCGCGACGTCATTCGCTTCGGCGTACGGGGAAAGCTTAGTCCTAGGTAATAGGGCCGTTCGATATTCTAGAGCGAGTAGGAGATGTATCCTATCGTCTCGCTCTTCCGTCGTCGCTAAGTGAGGTACATGATGTATTCCATGTGTCCCAATTACGACGGTATATTCTGGACCCGAGCCACATCCTAGACCATTCGGAATTGGTTGTTGGTACCAACCTTTCGTATGAGGAGAGGCCCGTGTCTATTTTGGACCGGAGGGAAAAGATACTCAAGAACAAGACTGTTAAATTAGTCCGTGTTGCTTGGGGTCATCACTCTCTAGGTGAGTCGATGTAGGAGCGTGAGGATGACATTCGATCGCGATATCCCTACCTGTTTGACTCGTGAGGTATAATGTCTTTCTTATGCCTTATTTTCCTTCCTTTGCTTGCATTGTATGATTGTATGATTGAACTGCTTAGTAACTTGTCTGTGCTTAGTATAGCTTGTCGTGGCAATCTCTAGCTCCTTGATTAAATTCCGAGGACGGAATTCTTTTAAGGTGGGTAGAGTTGTCACCCTCATTTCCCGTATTTCCCGTATTTCGTAATTATACTCGTATCTGGATTTTGGCATGTATTTTTATTTTTCTCAACTTGTGGAATTTCAGTATTTCTCGTATTTTGGGTTTTGGCATGGCTCGGTTTTAATTGGGATGGTTTGGTTTGGTTTGGTTTATTATGTATTGGATCACCTTAACATATGCTACACCCTCAACACACCACATCCCACCCTCTTTAAAACTCCACCAACATTTTCTCTCTCCTCATAACCACCATTTATTTCCTTCTTCTTTTTCTTCTCCTTCCTCTACACAACTCTCCCAACCCTAGGCAAGTGCATCTTGCCACTACATGAGAACCCTCTTTTATTTGTCTATTTGCTAAATTAGGACATGGTGATCAACATTAGAACTTGGTATTTTGTGATTTGGAGTCTCCATTGTTCTAGATCTAAGTTTTCCTATTTTCGGATTTTGTATGGTTTGATCTATTTAAGTTGGATTTTATGGGATTTTGATGTTTCCATGTGGAAGAGCATTCAGTTTCACCCAAGTTGGAACTTTGGAAATCCGGATTTGGAGTTCGGATGGCCAAGTTACGATGCTGTGTAGCCTTGAGTTCAACCATGGTGTTCTTGCTGTTTGGAGAAGACAGTGAACAGTGTGCAGAGCTGATTAGCTTACGCACACTGAGCTGCGCGCGCTCTTTAGCGCAGCATACGCAGACTTGGGTACGCTTCCTGTTGGAAGCGTGTCTCTTGAGCGTGCGTGACTTTTCGCGTACGCTGCTCCCCCTACGTGCGTGACTTTTCGCGTACGCTGCTCCCCCTGCGTGCGTGACTTTTCGCGTACGCTGCTCCCCCTGCGTGCGTGACTTTTCGCGTACGCTGCTCCACCTGCGTACGTGACTTTTTGTGTACGCTGCTCCCCCTACGTGCGTGACTTTTCGCGTACGCTGCTCCCCCTGCGTACGTGACTTTTCGCGTACGTTGCTCCCCCTGCGTGCGTGACTTTTTGCGTACGCTGTTCCCCCTGCGTGCGTGACTTTTCGCGTACGCTGCTCCCCCTGCGTGCGTGACTTTTCGCGTACGCTGCTTCCCCTGCGTGCGTGACTTTTGTGTACGCTGCTCCCTGACCCCTTGCTTAACCTATTGGCTCTTGGAGTTTTGGTTTTATTTCTCGATTTGGTTTCTCTTTGTGGATTGGGTTTTCCTGAGATCTGTTTAACACAGCATGGCTATCTTGACCCGACACGGCCTAACACGGTTTTCAGTAATTATTTATGACTAGTACGGTTCTCGAGATTTTCTGTAATTTATGACCTTGGTATTCTCTGAACTCCTTGCTAGTGACCCAGTAGGGTGTACGCTTAACTTGTAACTTGTGATTAATCCCAATGACTTGATAACTCGATAGTGGCCCGTGGCGGCGCACTCCTGACTTGTAGCATGACTAGATAATTAACTTGACTTACCTTGACACCGTGGGTAGTTCTTTCTTGCTTGCTTGTTAAATCCACTTGTCCTGTCTTGCATCATGTCTAGGATGGGACTCCTGAGTACCACGGCCAGGAGTACCTACTAAAATGGATTAAGGTTAATAACTAGAATAACACAATAGTCATGAAGAGATGACACAGCTACAGGCAATCCCGTTACCTGGGTGCTCTTGGGATCTGTAGCCTGCCATCGAGTAGGGCACATTTCCAGCACACCGTTGCGTGTTGCACCCTCTAAGTCACCTAAGGGTACATTTGTCTCCCGGGCGATGTACCCACCTGAATTCAACCCCTAATTTTCGACCTGGGTAACCTGGATGGTCTGCAGGGCTTGTGGCTGTAGAATCATCTCACTGCATCTTGTTAGTAATTAGGTCTGTGATAACCCTAGTTAGTTAAAGTAGCAAGCCGTAGCGTCTGCTTGGCCGTGATTGATTGAATGAGGTATAACCAGTCCATGCATGTCTTGATCCAGTACAAGACTGCTTCCTGTCTTGATTTCTTATATTATTATCTTGCCGATAAATGGTGGAAAATCAAGTTCTGTTCAGATAAAGGGTTACAACCCTGGTCCTTGTTTGGTTTACGGGTTGTAACCTGACTATCGGAATAGTTCCATGGTTATCTCGTCGTATATCATCCTGTCATGTTTTCGTAATTCTAGTTTTAATATTAGATTTTCTTGTGCTATTTGCTGGCTTTTATTCTTATTTAGTGGCCCCCTTGTGGCACTTGCTCTTTCTGGGGTTGACCCAGCTGGTTTTGTGTGGCCAGATTTCGGAGCAGCTCACGAGGATCTGCCAAGCTTCCAGCCCAATGGTGACAACTAGACGGAACCCGGGCCAAGAGTGGGTTTTCTTTTTTGTCTTGCCCACTTTATTGTAAAACTATTCTTTTGAGGCGTTTAGCCGACGAGCACCTGTTAGCTCGATGCACTTTTACTTACTGTCTGCCTACGGGCTGTAAACATGATTAACAAATCCTAGGGTTGATCATGTATGACTAAACTCTTGCTAGTCCTAACATTTTGTAACGACTAGCTTCATGATCAGCTGAATATATAATATTTGGGACGCCTTATTATTGTATATTTAATGATCATACATCTTATGACTTTACTTACTTGCTGTGATTGAGACACTAGGCTTGTTCATGACCATAAGAGACTGTTGGCTTGTAGTAAACCCTCATATACTAGACAGCCGTGACCGTATATCGAGGTGGTATCCATTTCAGTATACGTAGCTGGCTATGTCTACCCCCGCTCTCCAGTATTCTGGTTCTGGGGCATGACAGCGCTGCCCGAGGGGGTACTGCTCCCTAGTGGGAGCGCATCGCGAGGAGGGCACTGAGCCCGGGGTGGGGTGGATGGTTGGGCTCCCGGCCGGGAGCCAGGCGGGTCCGGCGCCGGAGGCCGGAAAGGGTGGCCGGGAGCGAAAAACGCTGGCAGAGAGAGCCCGCCCGGAGGGGATACCGGGCGCCGGCTCACGGGCGGAGAGACGCCGACGAGGGGGCAAGGAAGAAGGGATCAGGGGAAGGCGAAGCGCCAGATCTGCCTGAGCAAGGACAGAGGGCTCATATATATATATATATATATATATATATATATATATATATATATATATATATATATATGTGTGTGTGTGTGTGTGTGTGTGTGTGTGTGTGTGTGTGTGTGTGTGTGTGTGTCTATTTATATGTGTATGTATCCATATATGTGTGTGTGTGTCTATATATGTAGATATAAATATGTGTGTGAGAGTGTGATATATATATATATATATATATATATATATATATATATATATATATATATATATATGAGGAAGGATCAAGATCCCCACACTTTTTGCATTCCCATGCATCCCCCCTATTTGCACCGTTGGATGGTGCTTTAAGTCATCTAATCTTAACTGTTGATTTACCAATGGTTAAGATTAGATGACTTAAAGCACATCCAACGAATATGAACATGGGGATGCATAGGGATACAAAAATTATGGGGATGCCTATCCTTGCTCTATATATATATATATGTATATGTATGTATATATATGTATATATATATACATATATGTATATATATTTGCATCCCCATGCATCCCCCCTATTTGCACCGTTGGATGGTGCTTTAAGTCATCTAATCTTAACTGTTGATTTACCAATGGTTAAGATTAGATGACTTAAAGCACATCCAACGAATGTGAACATGGGGATGCATTGGGATACAAAAATTATGGGGATGCCTATCCTTGCTCTATATATATATATATATATATATATATATATATATATATATATATATATATATATATATATATATATATATATATATATATATATATTGTCACCTCCGTTTTTCGTTCTACGTATTTTCCGTATACGTATACGGAATCCTGACATGTATTTTTTTTTATTATTTTTCCTGCCTGGCTAGCTAATTTCAGTTTAATCTTGATTAGGTTCATCATAGCATGTAATGGTTTAACTTGGTTTATTTTGGGATGGCTTGGTTTATTCTTTGGTTCATCATGTTAAACCTACCACCATCCCCCTTTATAACCCACCTAACTTTTCTCTCTCCTCCACTTTCTCTTTAACTCTTCTTCCTTCTCCATTAAACCCACCACCAACCAAGAACACCCCTTAGGCAAGTACAACTTGCTTCCACAAGAGAGCCCATTTTTATTGTTCTATTAGCTTCTCCTTATGTTTCTAAGACACATTAGAGCTTGTCATTTTCCATTTTGAGGCTTTAATTTTTGTAGATCTAAAAATTAGTTATTTTCGGATTTTGGTGGTTTTGATCTATCAAACTTCTTTGTTTTCAAGTTTTGATGGTTCCATGTTGTAGAGAATTTTATTCTGCCCAATTTTGACCTTTGAAAAGTTGGATTTGGACTTGTTTTGACCAAGTTATGGACTTTTGAAGCTTTGAGTTCAAACTATAGAGTTCTTGCTGATTTGGAGAAGACAGTGAGCAGTGTGCACGAGCTTTTTAGCTTGCGCCACTGAGTTGCGTGCGCTCTTTAGCGCAGCGCAGTCTGACTCATACACTGCCTTGATGAGGAGTCGTATGGAGTACATACGCTGCCTTGAAGAGGAGTCATATGGACCTCATACGTTGCCTTGAAGAGGAGTCGTACGGACCTCATACGCTGCCTTGATGAGGAGTCGTATGGACCTCATACGCTGCCTTGATGAGGAGTCGTATGGGGTACATACGCTGCCTTGAAGAGGAGTCGTATGGACCTCATACGCTGACTTGGGTGACAAGGAGTCGTATGGACCTCATACGCGGCCTTGATGAGGAGTCGTATGGAGTACATACGCTGCCTTGAAGAGGAGTCGTATGGAGTCCATACGCTGCCTTTTGGAGACGTATGTCTTGCATACGCTGACTTGAGCGCAGCCTGACTTGAGCGTAGCCTGACTTGAGCGTAGCCTGACTTGAGCGCAGCCTGACTTGAGCGCAGCCTGACTTGAGCGTAGCATGACTTGAGCGTAGCCTGACTTGAGCACAGCCTGACTTGAGCGCAGCCTGACTTGAGCGCAGCCTGACTTAAGCGCAATCTGACTCAGGCACAACCTGATGTTTTGGCACAACTGGACCTGACCCTACTTGCCTTGGCGCAACCTGTTACCCTGGCGCAACTTGGCTAATGCCACTTGTTGGCCATAATACCCCTTACTCCCCCCTTTGGCGCATTATGTCCCCATATTCCCCTTTTTATGATTTTTGCACCCATTTTATATCCTTACGCCTTTTGATGTAAACTCGACATGAACCCGATGTGATCATGACATTATTTATGAATGTAAATCGGAACAAGGCTTAGTGATGGAATTGCATGATTAGTGACCCGCCGTGGTGCACTCTTGACAAATAATTTGACATGATAATTCTTGATGGTGGTCCGTTGTGACGCACCCTTGTCTTGATAAGTAATCTTGATAAGCAACCCGACATGATAACCTTGATACGCTGTTGCGACGGCTAACCTGACATGCTAAGTAAATTCTTGACACCGTGGGTGATTGTATTGAATATGCTTGTATAAGCAACCAGTCTTGTCTCGCTGTTTTCCATAAATAAATTCACTTTATTTATTGTGTATCTGGGAAAATACAACTGTAGGAATCCGATCTAGAAGACGATCGCTTTATCCCTTGGACGATACGAAGAAGAAAAGC
Organism: Iris pallida; assembly: GCA_029216955.1. Lineage (NCBI taxonomy): Eukaryota > Viridiplantae > Streptophyta > Magnoliopsida > Asparagales > Iridaceae > Iris > Iris pallida. Next base: position 57,033 of record JANAVB010014956.1, on the reverse strand, counting down.
TCTCAAGAATTCGACAGCAATTTAGATAGCTATGTATCTGTCCAATGAATGAGAAAAGAACTCTATTTATAGAGCCAAAAATAACTGAAAAGATAACTGTCTTCACAACCTGTGCATAGTTGAAAATCACGCAGGATTTAACATATGCAAGGTTATGAGCAGTTACTGGACGTGGCCTGTAACTGTTGGACACATGGCAATCGTGCATGAGTCGTGTGCAAGTTACAGGACACGCAGGTGAGAGATCGGTGGCATGGCTGCCACGTACTCCAATTTAATGAAAATCCACGCAGGCTTGTTGAGGACGAAATCCACGCAGCCTTGTTGAAGACGAAATCCACGCAGACTTTGGATAGAAGGCTTCAGAATACACGCTAACTGGAAGCAGAAAGCTCAGAATTCACGCAAGCTTGAGGAAGGAACATAGAAGTTCAAAATACACGCAGACTTGAGTCAGAACTGCTAGCTGTCTTGATTCGACGTGCCTCGACTAACACAAAATCTCTGACATTGATTGCCTTGTCAGTCGCATTAAATGACAATAAGCTCTTTTGGTACGCCAACTTGATGAAGGCTGAGTCTTGTTGAAGAAGATTTCGAAAGTCACGCAATAGTCGGCTGTGATCTCTCGAGTTCCGTGCATACGTGGCATACGAGGAGACATTCTTTGACTGTCGTGCTGTCAATCATAATGACACTCTGACAAATGATGAGCTGTCTCTACGTATATTTGAGGAAATAGTCTGGTAGAACCCAGCGTAACTTTTAAACATTGTTTTGATCAACTCAGCGTGACTTTTAGACTTTGTCCTGATCACAGCGTGACTTTTAGACTTTGTCCTGATCAACTCAGCGTGACTTTTAGACTTTGTCCTGATCAACTCAGCGTGACTTATTTTTGAGGCCTATAAAACCCCCTTCAAAGTTTTCGAAAAATGATAAATTATTTCGAAATACTTTGAAATCGAGATGATAAAATGAATTTAGTCACGCTGAGATGACTTTAAAGAGAGATTTACTCCGAAATGATTGGACTGTTGGGATTCTGTGCAGTTAGGATCCCGTGCAAAGCTCCTAAATCGAGGCAAATAATGATGTTGCCGTTTGGAATTCTTCATGAGCCTATAAATAAGCCATAAATCACTTCTTTCTTTCTTTACTTGCTTTAGAGAGAGAAAATCCACAGAAGAGAAACTTCATCTTCCCCGACGAACTTCATCTTCCCCGACTTCTTCTTCCCCTTCTCAGCAGCAATGGCTCCTAAGAAAATCGACGCTCAGGCCAAGGGGAAAGCTCCTGCGACTTCCTCGCGTGCCACCACCGACAGACTTCCTCGACGCGAAGTCACGCATCCTCCTATGCAGCGTAAGTGATGGATGGGGATACGAACTGTTGAAGATGACTTGATGAAGATGACTTTGATGAAGATGAACTCCACATAGAAATCTTAGGATCTTAAGACAAATAATGAACTTCAGAAATATATCACCCCTTTTTAGGGCACAAGATATTAATAAAGTATGCCCCCTCTTTAGGGTCGGCCATACTTCACATCTTCGTGTTTACGAAGCTCTGTGTTTCACGCAAATGAGCATGGCTCTCATGACTCTGCGTGATTTTTCATGTATTGGCAGGGATGTTAATGTTTGAATTATTCACGCAGCTTTCATGACTCTGCGTGATTTTTCACATGTTGGCAGAGATGTCAATGTTGAATTATTCACGCAGCTTCTGAGAGTCATCCTCTGGATAGATTAGTCTTGATCTGTCAGCGTATTTTTGTCATTTTCACTTAAATGTGATTCTGGCAATGATGCGTGACTTTCATTCTAATCTGTCTGGACTTTGCGTAAATTAATCACCTGCGTGAATAAATAATTCAGCGTGTCTTGATAGTATATTTGTCTGAAGTCTGCGTGACTTATGAAATTTCCTTCGAGCACTGCTATACACGCATAAGGCTCGTGGACATAGATTTTACTGAAACACATCTGACCTTGTCTTCTTTTATTTTTTGTAGTGAACATCCGAAGTGAAGAGGCAGATTATGAAGGGCACTTGAGTTTTTCATTTAAACATGATTTATCTCATGTGCAATTTCCTCAGTTTGACCTTCCAGAAGCCAGACTGTCGTTGTTGACAAATCAAGACCATACAACTCTACTCTGTCTGATGAATGGTCAACCCATTCAGAGTCTTGATTTGGTGTCCCACAAGAAACCAGCATTTCTGTTCGGGGATGCCATAGCACAGAAGTCACAACCAAAGGGCATCAGGGAGAAGGTCTGCTTCTATTTCGAAGGTGATGCAAGACAGCCCATGTACTGGCAGAAGGTTTCTAGGGGCGTATCTATCATGAGATTCATGCATGCCAGTTATCCCAGAAAGATGTCCTGGCATTTAACAGAATATCAGCAGGCAAAAGCGAGTCATATCATTTACAGGAAGGAGGGATTCTTCAGTTCCCCAGAGAATCATGTATCCGTATTTCGAGGTTTGAAGCCGGGATGTGTACCATCCGAAGACTCATCAATATTGATGCCATTCAGGATGCCTGTTTTCATAAATGAATTCATGGCAAACGAGAAGGCATTCTACCCCACTGATTCGACGCCGAGGATGAACGGCTTAATGAATCAAGAAAACATGAGGTGGAGGACTTTGGTCCATTGGGCTCTGGAGAAGTTTGAGAGTGAGCTGAAGAAGATAAACCTTTATGACGTGATCGTCAATTCCTCCTACGGCTTCAGACCCAACCCCTTTCTGTTCCTGGCCTTGGTTGAGAGGTATAACCACAGGACGGGGACATTTATGACTCCCAAAGGGGAGATGGGCTTTGCCCTTCATGAGATGGAATACATCTCGCATCTGCCTTCAGGCACACTACCGTATGAAGAGTATGTGCCTACGACAGAAGAGCTGAACTTTCTGTCGGAGAAGAATCCGGAGATGGTGCACCTGTTTGAAGAGATGATGTGCCATTTCGGCACATGTACTCTGTATTACAAGAGTACTAAGGAAGAAACCGGCAACCACATCCAGAAGTGGATGTCTTATCTTTTCATGAACCGTAAAAAGGATGAAAAAAGATAAACGAGAAGAAATGGTACCAAATTAACTCCTTCAAGCCTCTCTCTGAGAGTGAAATCATTTATCTACTAGAGAAGTATGACTGCAAGGATTTCACGATCAATGAAGACTGGTATGAGTTTAAAGCTGGAACCACCTTCAGCTCGTATGTGAGACAGAGTGGAAAGCCTCTGTCAAGGAACGGTCATTTAGCCGGATTCCTATCTCTTTGGCTAAGAAGATTCGTCGTTCCTGGCTCCAGCTCTCTGGACAGAATACATAGAGGCGTTATTTTTGCATCAGTGCGCCTTATGTATGGTTATAAGATAGACTTATTATCAGCGATGACCTGTAGGCTGAACGCAGGTCTTCGGAATTTTGTACCAATATGCTATCTAATCAGAGGAGGATGACCGATGAATTCCCAAGAATAGAGATGCCCTTCACATATCTATATGGTTGGCTTCTTCTCCATCACGACGGTCTGATACCTCCGGGAGTAGGAGGGAGTGGCAGTCTCTTTTTGGAGAAGTACTCCGGAAAAACTTTCTGGAAGGTTCACACTCTTCCAGAATGCAGAAATATTCTGAATCGAGCGTCACATTGGTCCATTCAATGTATCCCTCCACCACTGGGTTATGAGAGCATGCCCTTGAATATGATAGACGGAGATAAAGGGAACATGCTAGATGATGTAGCCTTTCAGTGGTTGCAGAGAATCCGGCCCTCTCATCTGGTATACCGTCATGAAGAAATGACGTATCTGGAGCCGTATCTACCGAGTCGATTTGCCAGGCAATTCGGATATGACCAACTCCATGTTGGGAATGCCACCACCTGCCTTTCTGCTCGTGGAGGGCTTATTGACGGAGCTCGGGCCTGGAGATACTTCGCGGCTAGAGATACAAAAGTTGTATTCTCTATGCCTAATCCTTTATCCAGCACGGGGACGAAGATGCTTTACACATATGCTCGCTTCTATGTTTCGTCGAGCACCTTCATGCCGAGTTTCCATCTGAAGACTTTTGTTACGGAAGACGACCCAGCTCCATCAAAGAGGTCGAAGAAGAAGATTGTTACTCAACGATTTTCTCCGGAACCTGAAGATGAGACAGCGGAGGTTGAGCCCCTATATGACTTATTTCAAGAGCGAAATTTTCCTGATGAAGTTCTTCCTCCCATATTTGTATCCCTTTCTAAGAGGAAGCGAAGTGATGAATCTGAGACAGTCTCCAAAAAGAGTACTAAGTCTCAGACATCTAAGAAAAAGAAGAAAGGGGTCTCAGTAACTGCCACTTCATCTTTAGGTGGCATCTCAGTTGACGAAGATGACGCCTCCGATAAAGACGAAGATACAGATGAAGACGATGCTCCTTTGATAACAAGGAGGTCGAGAGGCAGGTACGTCTAGAAGACCGTCGGCAAAATAAAGGGCAATGAACTCCTGGAAACGATTATGAGTGGAGGGGTCTTCCCAGAGATCAATAAAGCGGCTTCCACTGAGAAAACAGAATCTGATTATGTTCGTTTTCCAGCAACTTCAGCTGAACGGACTGAGGTAGAGTCCACTCGAACTCAGGAAACGACTGCTCTGACAATAAGTGAAGTAGCTACTGAACCCTCAGAGATAAGGATGATCCCTTTTGAGCATGGGACAGAGGGCGTCATCCAGGCATTGGATGACCAGATTGAATATTCTGAAGAAGAACCAGCCCCGGCAGAAATTATGGAACAACCGAAAGTTTCAGAAACTCAGGTTGAAGAAAACAGAGGCGATGAAGACGTGCCAACGTCTGAGCTATCAGCTGCTGATGACTTGTTGAAGAATGTTTGTAAAGACATCATTCTTCGAACTGATATTCCAGAAAAGACTGAACCGGCAGTCAATAATGAGCTTGCTATCATTACTGTTCCTGAGATTCATCCATCTCAAGGAATAGATGAAGATGTGAACATCATGGACTCCGGATCAGAGACTCATCCTGAAGCTGGGGATGAAAAAGAGTCTGAAGAAGAAGAAGAAACTGAAGAAGGAGAGGATTGGCATGCTGGCACTTCTACTCATTATGATGAAGATAAAGTCAGAGGGAACAGAATGGAACTCAGCTCCGAACCTGCTCAATCTCCGGACAACGCTCCAGCGCCCAGTAATTCTGGAGCTGGAAGCAGTCACATGAAGCAGGTGTCGGACACCATCATGGACCGGCTACGAGAAGACGCAAGACTCCCTCAATATATAGAATATGAACCTCAGCCTGGTAGAATTTTATTTCAAATTCTGTTTCTACTGTTTCTTTTTTCTTTATATGCTGATTATTTTCCCTTTGACTAGTAGGAACTGCTGCAGCAATGAGCTCAACTCATGCTCCACTTATCCAGACTGAAGTTGATGATGGGAGCTCGCATTTGCCAACTTCTCCAGTGGCACATACTTCAATTCCCAGGATAGAAAACGTACAAGCTTCTTTTTCAATAATGACAGCAACCCCTGGATTTGAGACGGAATTGGCAAGGACTCTGGGGATGTATTCAGATATCATCTATTCATATCTGGATACGTACTCCAAGCGTTTCTTGAAAGACAAAGCTATGCCCTTCTCTGAGCTCCGAACGGTGGTCAATTTCCCGCTCCTGGCATTGCGACATGCTGGCTGCGAATCTCAATGTATCTTCTTTGAACATCTCCTGGATGAACTAGAGATAACCTTCCAAAAATACTGGGAAACTAAGAAGGAAGATATTCAATCTTTAACTGTGGCTGAGATCAGTCAATTGGAGCATGAGGCCCAGGCCCAGCAAGTTGCATTAGAAGAATTTCTCGCTTCTTCATCTGAGAAATTAGTAGAAAAGGGTGCAAAAATATTAGCTACTCGTCAGAGAGTAGAACTTCTGACAAAGGATAAAATATCAAAAGCTGAAGAGCTTAAGAAGTTGAAAGAGGAGCTAGCTCGTCTTCAGGAGCGAATCGCCTCCATGGAAAAAGAGCGAGCTGAAGTCGTCACTGCTCGTATATCAGAAGCTGAACGTTATCAACTTCTTCAACAAGAGCGAGAGCAGATGCAGGCAGAGCAAATTGAAGAAGTTAACCGTCGCCAGCACGCTATTATTGTTTTTGATGAACAAAATGTCGCAGTCAAAGCAGCAGGAAGAGTTCGCAAAGCTCATGATGAGAAAATGAGTATTGTACTTGATCGTATTAAGGAGCTAATAACTCCTAATAAATAGATCTTTTACATTTTCATTTGTAATCAATATTTTGATTTTGAATGAAGACAAATGAGAACTTTTGATCTGATTTTTGACTTTATTGTTTTGATAATGAAGAAAATATGTTCAGAGGTAAATAATACATGACACATTTCAATAAAATAGAATATACAAATGGACTTTGTAATTCTATCAGATGATATTAAACCAGAGATGATCTTAGTTAAATACTGATTAAAAAAAATAGAATTCAGACATAAAAACATCTTTGAACTCAATTTTTCATGATCTTTGGACTCGAGAATCAAAAGACTAGATATCATTTTCATAAATATGATACTGACATGGATGATAAACGATGATGAATCATAAATGTATGTGGGATGAACGGGAAAACCGATAAATGATGGAATGAACGAATAAACCGTCAAAAATAAATGATAATGAACGGATGAACCGTCAGATGATGATGAATGAACGGATTAATCGTCGGATTATAATGAACAGACGAACCGTCGGATGAATGTGATAAATGAACGGATGAACCGTCAGGCATTAATGAACGGGCGAACCGTCGGCTGAATGTGTCGCTTCATTATTTGAGGAACTTATGCCTATAAATAGAACAGAAATCTGACAGAAATGAGCACTTCTACTCTTCACATAAAAATGTCGTCTGGAGAAGCATCTAAGAAGACTAAAATTGCCCCGAAGGCTCAGAAGGGCACTGAAGAGCGCCATGTCGATCCAGTTCAGCCGAAGGAGGCGGAAGCAGGCGAAGGTTTGTCTGCACCCCAGCCACCACGAGACATCCTGGACTTTCTGCTTGAACCGGGAAGGACTGAAGAAGAAGAAGCCATGAGGATGGCTGCTTGCAAGTTCCTCGTGGATTCCAGCAAGGAAGTTCTCAGCTCCTTTGCTGATCGTGTTTTCGAGAAGGACGGCAGCGGTCCGCGTCCAAATGTAGAAAAAGATGATAGTGATCTTCCTTAATATCATGTACTATCATCCATGATGAAATGAAATTTGAATTTTATTTATAGACTTGAACTTGTCTGATGATTTACAAGCATTTATATTTATACATAATACTTTTTAAGGAATTTGCCATTAATAGGCATCATAGCAATTCGACCATCCAGTTCTGAGAGTTGATAAGCTCCATTTGAGAAGACTCGGCTCACAACATAGGGGCCTTCCCACTTTGCATCGAACTTACCTTTACTCATATGAGTCATAGTCATAGGACGTCTGACTGTTAGAACAAGTTCTCTTTTTTGATATGCTCGAACTCTGACTTTCTTATTAAAAGCTCTTGAGATTCTAGCTCGATAGAATTCGATATTCTGTTGAGCAGATAATCGTTTTTCATCCAGAGCTTCTAATTTCTGAAGTCGAAGACGATCATTATTCTCGGTGGTAAGTTCATTAGCCATTGCTATCCTTAAAGAAGGAATTTGAATCTCTAATGGAAGAACAGCTTCGCATCCGTACACCAGAGAGAAAGGTGTATATTTAGTAGCATTACGAACTGTAGTGCGGTAAGCCCACAAACATTCACCAAGTTTCTCACTCCAATTACGTTTGTTGGTAGAAACAAACTTCTTTAAGAGTTTGATGATGGTTTTGTTGAAAGCTTCTGCTAATCCGTTAGCTGCCGGATTATATGCGGTAGAAGCCATATTGTTGATCCGATGATCGTCGCAGAATCGAGTAAACTTCTGGCTGACGAATTGTGGTCCATTATCATGAATAATGCGTCGAGGAACACCAAATCTGTAGATGACATGGTGCTTGATAAAGTTGATGACATTAGAAGTTTTGACTTCAGATAAAGGAATAGCTTCGGCCCATTTGAAAAAATAATCGATTATTGCGAGAATAAACCGATGACCTTTTGATGACGGCGGATTGATCGGGCCAATAATGTCCATGCCCCAAGCTTCAAAGGACCATGATGCTGCTGTTGGATGTAGAAATTCTAAAGATTGATGAATAAAGTCCGCATGAATTTGACAAGCTTTACACTTCCTTGCATATTCGATGGCATCTAATACCATAGTAGGCCAATAATAACCCATACGTCGAATACGGTCTTGAAGTTTTGGTCCAGGCTGATGTGCTCCACAAATTCCATCATATGTTTCGCGAATAATTTGTTGGGCCTCATCACCGGCAATACATCGAAGAAGTAAACCATCATAAGCTCGACGATATAAAGTTTTTGTAGTATGATTGTAATAGAATCTGAGTGATCCTCGTCTGATAGATGCTGCCTCACTCGGATTATCTGGAAGAATATCATACAATACAAAATCTAAGAAAGGAAGTCTCCAATCTTTATCCGTATTCTGAGTCTCAGCTGAATTACTGAAGATGAATTCCATGCTAGAATCAGATGAAGATGATAATGATTTACGACTTAATCCAAATCCTCTTATTGCATTGACATCATGAGATATTGATTCTTCAGTGTCAACTGGAAGTCCTAGAGTTAGGTTATTTTCAAGATGAAATAATTCTCGATGTAAACAACAATCATTTGTTAACGTCTAATCGGAATAGCCAATACTGCCGCGAGATTAGCAAGAGCATCAGCTTCTGTGTTACATGCTCGCCTAACATGCTCGATGAAGAATTCTTCAAATGAAGAAGCCATAGATATAGCCGATCTATGATAAGGAACCAGATCTTGATGGCGAACTTGATAAGTACCCCTTATCTGATTGACAATGAGTTTAGAATCTCCATACGCTTCCAAATGTTGAATATTCAGATGTTTAGCGAGTTGAAGACCAATAAGCAGTGCATTGTACTCAGCTACGTTGTTTGAACATGGTTGATCGAGAGAATAAGCTCTTTGGATAGCAAGACCTTCTGGTGATACAAGAACAATTCCAACTCCAGCAATAATGTCACCATTAGGACCTATTCTTGAAGCTCCGTCAAAGAATAGACACCAAGTAGAATCTTCTTCATCAATTTGATTTGAGTCTAGGACTTCATCTGGAATTTCATCGTAGAGTTTTGAATTCGCTGGAATTGAATGAGCAGCCAGAAAATCAGCTAAAGCTTGTCCTTTGACTGATTTCTGAGGGATATAATGCATGTCATACTGAGCAAGTAAGATTTCCAGTTAGCCAACGAGAATTTAAAACACTTGGTTTCTTCATCATGACTCGTATGGGGTTGATCCTGGAGATGACATGAATAGTCTGGCCAATGATATAATGTCGTGTCTTTTGAACAGCGAACATCAGGGCTAGACATTCTTTTTCGACTAGTGAATATCGAGGTTCAGCTCCGGTCATAGTACGACTGAGATAGTAAATGGCTTGTTCATGACCATTTTTATTCTTTTGAGCGAGCAATGCACCCAATGAATGACTCATTGCTCGGGTATATAGGAGGAACGGTATTCCTGAGACAGGAGGTACCAATACTGGAGGGCTCATCAGATATTATTTTATATCATCGAATGCTTTCTGACATTCATCATTCCAGACAAAAGAAACACCTTTCTTCATAAGTTTATTGAATGGTCTGCAGCGTCCTGAAAGATTAGAGATGAATCTCCTGATATAAGCGATCCTTCCTTGAAATCCTCGTAGCTCTTTTAAGGTGCGTGGAGGACGCATCTCTTGGATGGCTTTGATCTTTTCGGGATCCACGTATATACCATTCGAGGTAATGACGAAGTCGAAAAATTTGCCACTAGAGACGCCTAAGAAGGACTTAGTAGGGTTCATCTTTAATTGATGCTTACGCATTAGATCAAAAATAGTTTTCAAATCTTGGATGTGATCCTCTTTTTGTCGACTTTTGACTGCGATGTCATCAACGTAGCATTCGACTATTTTCTGCAAATGTTCACGGAATATAGTGCTCATGGCTCGTTGATAAGTTGCTCCTGCATTCTTGAGACCAAATGGCATAACTGTATAACAGTATGTACCGATCGGCGTTCTGAAAGAAGTATGTTTCTCGTCATCTGGAAATATTTTAATCTGATTGTACCCAGAATACCCGTCCATGAATGACATTCGTTCAAAACCACAGGTATTATCGATCATAACATCAGTAATTGGTAGAGAGAATTCATCTTTAGGACATGCCGTATTGAGATCGCGGTAGTCTATGCATACTCTGATCTTACCAGTATTTTTAAGGACAGGAACTATATTAGCCACCCAATCAGGATGTTGTTCCTCTTTAATAAACCCAGAGGCCATGAGTTTATTGACTTCAGCTTCAATTGCATCCATAATGTCTGGAAGAAATCGTCGCTGTTGTTGTTTGACCGGTTTAGCATTCGACATGATATTGAGTTTGTGAGTTGTAATCTGTGGATCAAGTCCTGGCATATCTTCATAACTCCAAACAAAGACATCGATGTATTCACGAATAAGTTTGATCATGTCTTGCTTATCAGTTTCTGAAAGACTTTCACTAATGAATATTGGTTTGGGGGATCCCTCTTCACCAACATCTATTTGAACGAGTTTGTCTTCAGTCGGAGGTTCTTTTTGCTCGAATCGGAACTCCCATTGATTATCTAACCTTTGAGCCCATTGTTCTGATTCAGGTGAGATTTCAAACTCGTCTTCGTTTTCATCATTTTCGTCAGAACTGTCAATGGAGACCATGTTGGAAGACAGAATATTGTAGTGGAAGTCACCGATACTTGTATCAGAATCCCAAGAGATGGTACTAGAAGAATCAGATCTCTTATCTTCGTCAGATTCGGGATCTTCATGGATAATATTGATAAAAGGAATAGGAGCAATATAACCTAATCCGCATTTTGTCCTCCCATATTTCAGAAGAGGAATCCGGACATGCATTCTTCTTCCTTTTCCATTATTGAGGCCAGTTCTGAAGTCATAGCCCATATTTTTGATAATGTCTTTAGATTGCTGACTATAACGACGTAGTTGTAACCTTTCGGTATTCTCGTCTTTGTTATCATCTTCTAAATCAGAAGGATTCTGGGGCCCTTTGTACAAGAATATTGGAATGTCTCCTGGCTTTCTACTAGGAACCAGAAAGTATGAAGTTTGTATTGATTCTAGGGATACGTCTGTATGAAAAGTCTGTACAACTCCTATGGTTATTGTTCTCAAGTCATCTAACAAATGCAAATAACTATGAACATGATTACACACATCAATATACTGCAAAGATGGAGACTTTTCATTAGATTTAAAAGCAGTAGTATTTACATTGGGAGAAGGCTGAGCCTTAGAAATCTTAGCCAAATCAAGACTAAAGGGGGAGAAGAAGAACGAGAGGAAGTTTTGTTTCGATTAAGATCGATAACAAATGGCTCAGAAGAGGTGAGCTCCCTTGAAGCCTGAGATGGAAGAGTAGTCCGCCCTCCAACAGGGATTACCAGAGTATCCTGTTTTATATGTGAAGATACAGGAATTGTAGTACGTCCACTGACAGGAATGATCAATGTATCTTGAGTAGGCGACTGAGGTAATGGAGGGATCCGTCCGCTCACTGGAATAATGAAAGAACCTTCTCCAGAAGGTTTAGGAGACTGTTGCTGAGTGGTTCGACCTTTAACAGGAATTATCAAGGTCTTACTTTGCGGATCTTCTTTCTCCATAGCTTGTACTAATTTTGTATACTCCTCTTTGTACCACCGGGAATCACTGAAATAAGCTTCAACCCCACGGAAAGGATTTATATCAGCAACTTCCTTTTGTACTCTTCCATTACTGTCAATGTATTTAAAGTACTGATGAAGAGTAGAAGGCACTATATTATTATCATGAAGGAAGGGTCTTCCCAGGAGAAGATTATAAGATCCCACGATCTCGATCACATAGAAAGTGACTTTGGATCTGAAATCGCCTATTTGGAGTTTCAGATGAATCTTTTCCAACGGCTTGCTTCGACTTTGATTGAATCCCAATATAGTAGTAACCGTCTTGGAGAGTTTGTGAAGAGGAATTTTTAATTCATCTAGCAGACTCCTTGGCATTATGCTTAAAGTAGACCCTGGATCAATAAGAAAACGATCTACCTTCATCGTATCGATATGCTGCATTTGTAGAAAATAAATAAATAAATAAATAGATTGAAGCTTGCATGTGCCTGTATGTCAATATTCGGGATTGGCTAATCGATTACAATAGTTCATTAATATGAACGTGTCTCATTCATTCATTTCAATAAGACGACTAGCCAGTCTCTTAGTTCCAACTAGGAACGCATGATCAATTTTAGTCAAGATAGCCATCATTATCAACGGTGACAAGGCATGAAAGTCAATTAGCATTCAATGGGGTCGAGTCTATAACTCTCAGGGTTGAACTCCAGTCTTACTGGGTATCCATAAACCAATCAAGACACAAGTCACGTTCTACACAATCATATGTATTAAAAATGTTAACATGCTAAGATTTTCAAGTTTATACAAAAAGACATACAGATATAATAGGAGAAGTATCTTGCTACTATTAAATAAATTATAAAGCAAATAGAAACACTAATGTCAGGAAGTCATGCTGAAAAGTCTATGCTAAGACAATCAGGCCAACAAGTCTATGCTAAGGCCAACAAGTCACGCAGGAATCATGCGCGTAGAAAAGGTATGCCAAGTTGAGTAGGTAGGAGTGAGCGTGAAAAATGATGCGTGAAAAGTGATGCGTGACAAGTGATGCGTGAAAAGTGATGCGTGACAAGTGATGCGTGACAAGTGATGCGTGAAAAGTCATTCACGAAGGCACAGCTTGAGCGTGATGAGAAATTCACGCACGCACTGGGTGAGCGTGAAAAGTCACGCATGCAAGTACAAAGACATGAGCGTGACTCAAAATTCACGCTAACACGTAAGGACGTGTGCGTAACTAAAAATACACGCAGACACGTAAGAACGTGTGCGTGACTAAAAATACACGCAGACACGTAAGAACGTGTGCGTGACTGGGCTGATGTTTTACGCGAGCACGTAAGAACGTGTGCGTACAACATCTCCCGAACTCTAAGTCCTACAGAGCCTTCGTTCCAGTGCCAGAAATACACGTCAAGTTGGTGGACAAAAACCCATGAACAGCCGAAATACAACAACTTAGATCTAGAGAAAACAAGCCATAGAAATCAAAAATGCTAAGAACTAAACTCTCTTGGAATCACAAGAGGAAGACAATTGAACCATAAAAATGGGTTCTCATGTAGAGCAAGTTGTACTTGCCTACGGTTGCTGCTGGTAGGTGGAGAAGTGATGAGGAGGAAGAAGAAGAAGATGGTGAAGAAGAAGTTATGAGGAGAGAGAAAGGGGTGGGAGCTTTAAATAGGAAAGGAGGTGGTAGGTGGGAGCTAATTGGGCCAGGTTTATTCGGATCCAACAAGGCCAACCCGAAAATACGACTAAGGCAGGGAATAACAGCAGGAAATAAAATGCAGAAATAAATGAAGAAATAAAATTGCAGGAAATTAATTGCAGGAAATTAATTAACATGAAAATTAAAGAGCAGATAATTAATTAACAGAAAATTAAAGGAATTTAAATACAGGATAATACATGATAAATATTAAATAAATATATTCAAGCAATATACGTATTAAAATATGCATTCTGGGAACGGGGAGTGACATCTCTACCCACCTTGAAAAAATTCCGTCCTCGGAATTTCAAATTCAAGCAAGATAGAAACATCGGGGCTAAACCAATCTAAGTACAAGCAATTCTAGCGAGCAAGCAATCAGTTTACAATGCCCATAGCAAGTAACATATGCGTAAATCCATCAATCTACGATATCAAGCAATTCTACCCATAAGGTGATAAGCATGAGGAATCAGGACAATCAAGGTACATAGAAAAAGATATACCTTGTGAGTCAAACAGGTGTGGATACCGTGATCGGATATCATCCTCACGTTCTCACGTTGACTCTCCCAAGGAGTGATGACCCCAAGCAACACGGACAAGACTAATTGTTCGGTTCTTGAGTATCTTCTCTCTTCGGTCCAAAATGGACACAGGCTGTTCCTCGTAAGACAGGTTGGTACCAACAACCAGCTCAGAATGATCGAGGACATGGCTTGGGTCCGATACATACCTATGTAACTGAGATACATGGAACACCTCATGCACCTCTCGTAACGAAGGTGGGAGGGATAAACGATAAGCAACATCGTCTATCCGATCAAGGATAACAAATGGGCCCACGTACCGCGGACTCAATTTCCCGCGAACGCCAAACCTAATGACCCCACGAGTAGGTAAGATCCGCAAGAATACGTGGTTCCCAACAGAAAACTCTAGCGGCCTACGATGCTGGTCCGCCCAATGACGATGCCGATCCTGTGCAACACGAAGTCGCTCTCTATTTCCCTTAACCACTTCAACCGTCTGAACAATCATTTCCGGGCCTAACATCTTCCTCTCTCCAATATCATCCCATGCAAGCGGCGATCTGCACTTCTTACCATATAGTGCTTCGAATGGCGCTATCTGGATACTGGCTTGATAACTATTGTTGTATGAGAACTCAACTAAGTGCAGGTGACTCTCCCAAGACCCTCCAAAATCTAGAGTGCAAGCTCGTAACATGTCTTCTAAAGTCTGAATCGTTCTTTCTGATTGCCCATCCGTCTGCGGATGGTAAGCCGTGCTAAATCTTAACTTGGTACCCAGACTATGATGTAAGCTCTTCCAGAAATGTGATGTAAAGCGGGTATCTCGATCCGACACAATACTCACAGGGACTCCATGCTGCCTGACTATCTGTTGCATATACAATTCTGCCAACTTTTCTGTAGATTGCCCTACTCTGAAAGAAAGAAAGTGTGCTACCTTTGTAAGTCGGTCCACTATCACCCAAATAGCGTCCTTACCACTTGGTGAACTCGGTAAACCGGTCACAAAGTCCATTGTAATATGCTCCCATTTTCATTCCGGAATAGGAAGCGGTTGCAATAACCCAGCTGGCCTCTGCTGTTCTGCCTTCACTTGCTGACATACCAAGCAACGGGAAACAAATCTAGCTATCTCCATCTTTATCCCGTTCCACCAGAAATGCTGCTTGATATCTTGGTACATCTTGGACCCTCCAGGATGAATAGAATACTGAGAACTGTGAGCTTCTGCCATAACCTCCTGTCTGATATCTCCACTAGGCACACATAGACGTGATCCAAACCTAAGTGTACTATTTTCATGAATTCTCATCTCCTTCCTGAGTCCTGACTCACATTCTGCCCTAAGCTTCTGAATCCTTGGGTCCTGTGCCTGAGCTGCCTTGATTCTATCTACCAAGTCGGATTGAACTTGCAGACTTGTTAGAACTCCTACCTGCATGGGCCACCACTAAAACCTTGTCACGCCCCAGAACCAGAATACTGGAGAGCGGAGGATGACTCAGCCAGCTACGTATTACGGGTAGATGAATACCGTATAATACGATCAAAGCTGTCCAACCAGACGAGGGGGTGCATACTACATAAAAGTCTTGCTATGGTCACTTCACATCTATTGTCTCAATCATTCGAACAAGGAAACAGAAATAGAGAACATGTAAGATAAAGCAGTAAGGCGTCCCAAATGCTCAGTCAAAATGTTCTTGAGATCTGGCTTTACAAGATATAGCCAGATGATATAGCAAGTATACACAATTGTTATCAGCTGCAGTCTGACTTAATTACAATTATGCAAAAGTAAGTACAAGACAATCCGACTAACATGTCGGTGCCAAACGGCAAGGTATAAAGTAAATAACAAAACGAGTGGTGGAGTAAGGAACCCACTCGAGTCCTCCTGCGATCATTCCCCTAGTATTGACCATCTTGGAGGTAGAAGTAAGCTGAATCCTCGGGAACCGGCTCTAAATCTGGCCATGCAAAACCAGAGAGGTTAGACCTCTAATAGCAAGTACCACAAGGGAGCACGACATGAGAACTAAAACCAGTAAGTAAGAGAATATAATAATAGATCTCTGCTTGCTACTAGGACTCACATCAAATCAAGAAACTTCGAACCAACCTTCCAACCAAACAAGGACAGAAGTTGACCCGTCATGTCCTGACATTCTGATCATCCCAGTTAGGTAACAGAGTACAGTGCACAAACAAATTAATTTGAACGGCCAATCAACTTCTACGGCTTGCTATTGTGAGTTCCAAGTTATCCTGGAATTAATGCAATAAAGATTCCTCAGTTCTTACTATGTGCGAGCAAGACTAGTCTATCCCGCCAATCAATTGGCCCATGCATGAATTAGACGAGTCCTAGCAGGACGCACGTCATCAATATACAATATACAATAATAATATAAGCAGATACCGCTCCCTGCCCGTGTGGCAGGTTTACAGTATCTGTGGAAACCAGCCAGCCCGTCGGGTACTACTCGTCCCAAGGGGGCTGCCATGTAAGAACTCGGGAATCAATTCTTTCCATGCCATCATTATTTTATTTAACTTAATAGTCTCTACGTTAAGTGAAATCCCATGCCGTGGATCATGGTCATTCGGATGAGTACTTTCGTACGGGATACGATATGCGCGACTCTACAACGATACCCGTGCGGCTAGGTTGTAGGTCTTACATAGCGTAATGCAACAATCAAATCTAACCACGGAATAATCATGCCTTGACCATAAAGTACACATGCTGCATTTGTAGAAAATAAATAAATAAATAAATAGATTGAAGCTTGCATGTGCCTGTATGTCAATATTCGGGATTGGCTAATCGATTACAATAGTTCATTAATATGAACGTGTCTCATTCATTCATTTCAATAAGACGACTAGCCAGTCTCTTAGTTCCAACTAGGAACGCATGATCAATTTTAGTCAAGATAGCCATCATTATCAACGGTGACAAGGCATGAAAGTCAATTAGCATTCAATGGGGTCGAGTCTATAACTCTCAGGGTTGAACTCCAGTCTTACTGGGTATCCATAAACCAATCAAGAAACAAGTCACGTTCTACACAATCATATGTATTAAAAATATTAACATGCTAAGATTTTCAAGTTTATGCAAAAAGACATACAGATATAATAGGAGAAGTATCTTGCTACTATTAAATAAATTATAAAGCAAATAGAAACACTAATGTCAGGAAGTCATGCTGATAAGTCTATGCTAAGACAATCAGGCCAACAAGTCTATGCTAAGGCCAACAAGTCACGCATGAATCATGCGCGTAGAAAAGGTACGCCAAGTTGAGTAGGTAGGAGTGAGCGTGAAAAATAATGCATGAAAAATGATGCGTGACAAGTGATGCATGACAAGTGATGCGTGACAAGTGATGCGTGACAAGTGATGCGTGAAAAGTCATTCATGCAGGCACAGCTTGAGCGTGATGAGAAATTCACGCACGCACTGGGTGAGCGTGAAAAGTCACGCACGCAAGTACAAAGACATGAGCGTGACTCAAAATTCACGCTAACACGTAAGGACGTGTGCGTGAATAAAAATACACGCAGACACGTAAGAACGTGTGCGTGACTAAAAATACACGCAGACACGTAAGAACGTGTGCGTGACTAAAAATACACGCAGACACGTAAGAACGTGTGCGTGACTGGGCTGATGTTTTACGCGAGCACGTAAGAACGTGTGCGTACAACATCTCCCGAACTCCAAGTCCTACAGAGCCTTCGTTCTAGTGCCAGAAATACACGCCAAGTTGGTGGACAAAAACCCATGAACAGCCGAAATACAACAACTTAGATCTAGAGAAAACAAGCCATAGAAATCAAAAATGCTAAGAACTAAACTCTCTTGGAATCACAAGAGGAAGACAATTGAACCATAAAAATGGGTTCTCATGTAGAACAAGTTGTACTTGTCTACGGTTGCTGCTGGTAGGTGGAGAAGTGATGAGGAGGAAGAAGAAGAAGATGGTGAAGAAGAAGTTATGAGGAGAGAGAAAGGGGTGGGAGCTTTAAATAGGAAAGGAGGTGGTAGGTGTGAGCTAATTGGGCCGGGTTTATTCGGATCCAACAAGGCCAACCCGAAAATACGACTAAGGCAGGGAATAACAGCAGGAAATAAAATATAAAAATAAATACAGAAATAAAATTGCAGGAAATTAATTGCAGGAAATTAATTAACATGAAAATTAAAGAGCAGATAATTAATTAACAGGAAATTAAAGGAATTTAAATACAGGATAATACATGATAAATATTAAATAAATACATTCAAGCAATATACGTATTAAAATACGTATTCTGGGAACGGGGAGTGACACACGATAAGATAACACAGAAGTCTATATAACTATACAAACTCAAAACAATAACTTAAATAAACTTCTAAAATAATATTATCTCAAACAATCTCAAATACAACTCAAATCTCCACTTATTACAATATAAGTTCCAACAGAGAAAACTAAACCATAAACTAGCAATCTACTCCAAGCTCTACTGGTCCTCTAGGCTAGCTGTGAATCTCTATGTTACCTGTAATATTTTCAACAGGTCCAGTCAGGACAGGAACGAGCACAAAATCTCAACAGTTCATATCAAGACAGGAATATAAAGCATGCAATAGAGTAAAATACATGAAACACTGAAAGAAAGTACATGTAGTAAAAGAGAGAGAACTGTAATGTAAATAGCTACTATAAGTAGAGAACTATCAGTGACTAGTAATGTAGAGTACAAGATAGACATGTGAACAGTTTGAATTTGCGCATGATTACACTAAGAGTTTGCACATGATTATACTACTTTGAAATTGTTCACATGACCATTTATACTCCTCCGTAACTCAATCAATACACAAGGATCTAGACAAGTTATGTTATTGTACAATATTTTACATGAGGGCCGATAAATGGGTGCACATGAAGTTATACATGAGGGCTCTGTGAACATAAGAGTACATGAATCACAAGAGTATACATGAATAGTGAAAGCATAGGAGTATATGATGAAAGTGAAACGTACATGACATGATGTACCCGATGCTCCCGAGGAGGATAACATCTCAATGTAAAGATCCATATAGTACAAATCCATATTAACAACGTGAAAACATCAAATAAAGTAATCTAGAGCAAGAATATAAATCATAACAAGTATGAAATGATCAGAGAATGTACTCGCCTTGATACCCTGAACAGCTGATATGAAAAGATGGCCAACTGGAGTCACAGAGTCATAGTTAGAGCAACACATGTTATAGAGTTCAATTTATATGGTAATTAAAATTATAATACAATCTACATGAGTCTAAGTCAATTTAGGTCAAAGTCAACTATTGGTCAACTCTTGTCAACAATCTAGTCAAATTAGGACAACTAGTCTAATGTGGTCAAACTAGCTAAGATTTGGTCAACAATGATCAAACTAGTCTAGGTTAGTCAATTTTAGGTCTAAACAAGTCTATGGCCTAAACAATCATGTATACTATACCATTGCTATCTAACACATAGCCTAAATTAAAGCACATAGCTAAACCACATAGCTAACAAGGCACACAAACTTAGTTATATAATATACATTATATATATCACATATATCCTTACCTATATATTACCACCCTAACACATACATAAAGATATCATATATCAAGTATATACATATCCTCACTATGAACCATAACCTATATCTATATACTCTCATAATATATATAGATACTATATAATATACCTATCTATATAACCATTCCACAATCTAGCATCACCTACTCAAACTCAAACACTTAGACACTAACCCACTAACACTAGGATACCATATCAACCTTGGTCACAAGGTAAACTAATCATTTATCTTGAAGGTAAAGGTAATTCATATTTACCTTAAGATACTAACTTGGTATCATGAGATACCAAGATACCCCCCAATTATCTAATTAACTATCTAATGTACTAACATAACATCTTAACTAATATCTAACATATGATCTATAGAGACTAACTTGCTAACATACCAATATCTAGAACTAACATAACCTACTAACATATCAATATCTAATATACTAGATATCTAGCATCAAACTATCTAACAACATATCAAATATCTAACAAAATACTAATCTCTACTATCTAACTAACATTCATACTAACAAATATAACTTACAATAACATATAACAAACTCTAATATATCTAACCCTCTAGTAACCAACATCTAACAAATATACTAACATATATAACTTACACTAACATATAACAACTCTAACATATCTAACCCTCTACTAACCAACATCTAACAAACATACTAACATATATTACCTAATATATATATATATATATATATATATATATATACTCGACAACCTATGATACCTACATTCACTTGATATCCATACTACATAGGCTCATAGGATACACAAAATGCATATGTCGTATAGTTACTCTTATACTTAAAATCAATACTATACCAATTGGACATTCACTAAATTCTAGGATTAAAGTATGTCGTAGCCCTTCGTGTTAGCTTTTCGAAACTTCAAACGGATCGCATTTTCGTGTCTGAAAGCTCTCGGAATCGCGAAAACACCGAAATACATTTGCCTTTCGGACAGCTGACACTCACTACAAAAAAGTGACCTTTTGGGACAACAAAAAAAACGTCATAATAAATAGGTTTACCGTCCCAACTAATATTTGGGACGGTCTTTAGGACGGCAATGGGTGGTCTTATTAGGGTGGCGTGGCAAAAAGTTAAATGACGGATATTTGCCGCCCCAAATACTTATAAAGGACTGTTAAACTCCCGTCCCAAAAGGTTTCAAAATTACAAATTCTGCAGGACATTTTATAAATCTGTCCCAAAAAATACGTCCCAAAAACTTAATCCTCTTCCTATTTGTATATGAAATATACAATTAAATTTTATATACAACAAAAATCACACAGAACTATTTAATCGCAAATGCATTATGGTAGTTGCAACATTAAGACAAGAAATTTTTATAAAACATTTAAAAGTCATATCCAACTGTTTACAAAATGAAACAAAAGTTTACATCACGTCGAATCTTTCCCCTATAACATAAAATTCATATCCCATTGTTTACAAAATGAAAGTTTACATCACGTCGATAGCCGCATGTGCATGTCAAACGCACCATCTACAACCTTCTTTGGAGCAGCCTTCTGTGAAGGAGTTACACGACAGCAGATGGTTGTCCTCGAGAGAATCGCCAATTCAGTGAAAGCCTCCTTATATCTCTTCAGAACAATTTCTAAAGCAACACCATCCACAACAAATGCCAAGTCCTGTGGAAACAAAGAAATAAGGGCAAAGTTCTTCATGGGAGTAAAAGATTCAGCTGAAGTATGACTTTATAGTTTTGAAAGAAACTACAGATGCAAAAGGGCATGCCAAATTGAGAAAAGCGAACCAGCATACATGACCATGGGTAATGTGAACACAATGAAATTTTGAACACCTAAACATTTAATAGATACACTGATAAAAAACAAAAGGCTGTCACACATTTTAAAAAAAAGAACTACTAAACATGAAGTTGATAAAACAACAATGACAGTTTTAAGTGTACAATCAAAGAGCTACAATCACCTGAATTTGCTCTCTTTCTGTCAGCTCTCTCGCTGAGGAGGTTTTTCAATGTATAATGCTTTGGAAGTGGATCTAGGATTATGATGTGACTTCTTTTCAGAGAGGTCCTTTTATGTAAAATGCTTTGGAAGTTTTAGTCATGGAAATGGAAATCCTCAGCTTCACGGTACCTTTCTTAAAATAGTATCTATTGAACTACATTTTAAGCTTTTGCGTTAGAGTTTTGTTTCTTCAATTTCATCTTGGTTTGTTTGTTCTGCTTTGTTGGTATATTTCTCATGAAATTCTGGAACCATGTTGTAATGGCAGATGATTAGTTGTATTATTGTTGTTGTTGTGCTATAGTGCTTAAGATTTTTCAGACTACGAATAACGTTCCAGATGTAGATACTTCCTATTTGGAACTTCTATACTTGTTGGTATATTTCTCATGAATTCTCACTACTACAAAAATGGTTAACAATGAAAAAATATTATGATTGTCTAGAACTTAAATTAACAAGTATGATTGTCCCTTATGAGTTTCATATTTAGTAATAATCAAGACTATATAGAAGTCCCATGTCAACATGTTATGGTTGTCCAGAACTTAAATTAACAGGCATATTAAGTTTCATATTTAGCAATACTCAAGTCTCTGTAGAAGTCTCATGTCAAAATGAAAACCTATTATGATTGTCCAGAACTTAAATTAACAAGCATGACTGTCCAAAATGAAGTCCCATATGAGTTTCATATTTTGTAATAATCAAGACTTATATAGAAGTCCCATGTCAAAACAAAAAACATGTTATGATTGTTCAAAAGTGAAACTGAAACAAGTATAAAAAATAAAGAACCACGTATAGACAACACTTTTTCACTAGTTATATGCTAACCCAAAAGGCATGCATACAAGTCAGGGACGCAGGCAGACAATAAAAGAATATATCCATTAAACTGCTGTTTTTCTTACCAGCAGCTCTACAGCCTGTTTCTCAGCAGCCAAAGCCTTCACAGTCGTTGCTTTCTCTTGATCCCTTCTAAAAGCTGCAACTAGGGCAGCTTCATACTCTTTCCTCTGTAATGAACATCAAATAAGATGAAACTAATGTAGGCCAGAAACATAATACAACTACTAGAGGCTAAAAATAACTTAATCAGATGAAGTTTGTTTCCTCCAAGCATGAATAAACAGAAAACACACCTGTGATAACCTTTTGTCAAATGAGAGCGGACTACATGATCCATACAGCTAGTCCCATTTAAACAGGCATATTCAGCTAGTATAAGCCAGCTCAGCAATAAGGCTAATAGAATTAACCGCCGATACTCATGTATCCGCGTATCAGTAGAGAATGTAGCAGCCTGGGTATCCTCTATAAATACCCAGGCTTATTGAGTAAGGGGCACGAATGATATTTGGTAAGCTTTAGCTAGTATAATTCTTAGCTGCTTGTAATTCCTAGATCCCCAATTTTAATATCAAACCCTAGCTCAATTTCCTCTCCCAGATTGCTTTTTCTTGTTCGAATTATTTCTTTTGCAGAACCAATATGGTGTCTGGACCTCGATTTCCTTCCTTCCCAGGTGCTATGGGAAGGGATCCTACCAATTTGGTATCAGAGCGGCTAGATCCGGTGGCTGAGGTGAGCGACGAGCAAGGATCGAGCAGCCAAATGTCTCGACCAGAGATGATCGATGGTCGGCTGAGTCCCATAGCTGAGGAACGGATCATTACACTGGAAGGTACAGTTCACAACCTCAGTAGCAAATTTGACCAATTAGGTCATCGATTTGACCTACTGTTGGAGGAATTGGGGAAATCACGAATAAGCATGAACCCAATTTCCTTACCTCCACATGCTCCGTTGAATCTACAATCTCCACAAGTGTCACCACGAGTGACAAGCTTTGCCAATAATTCTAATCAGTCACAAATTGGTGGCAATACTATGGAATATAGTGTACCTGTGACACAATTTGACTACAATCCTCATTCTAGAGGATACTTGGGTCCCCAGGTTGAACAAACCTTTGTACCACTGCAAAATCCTGCCATTGTTACATCAGTACCTGTAGGAGTTCATACAGGTCAAGTTAGTAATGGCCCTGGGTGGGGGCAACCAAATCTTCGACTCAAATTACCTGAGTTTAGTGGGGAAAGTGATGTAGAAGCATGGTTGATGCGAGTCCATAACTATTTTTCTTATTATGCTATGCCTGAGTATGATAAGGTACGAGTCTGTTCAGTGCAATTGAATGACTCAGCTGCCTATTGGTATGATTGGGTCACCAAGGCCAAAGGGGGAATGCTCACTTGGGGAGAATTTTGTCAGGCCATTAGAATGCAGTTTGGTCCCTCTCAACTGACAGACCATATCATTGTTTAGTGAGCCATTATGTGGTACCTCTATAATGGTAAATTCTGCCTTGATTATATGGTTAAAATTATAATATGGGACCTCTATAGTGGTAAATTCTGGATTATGACGAGTTGAAATGCCTTCATTGTGGAATATTCTCCCAATCTCAAAAACTTTCTCAATGCCTCCGACCTGCCATACATAGATGTATATCAGCTTTGGACATAATTTATTTCAGAACAGAAGAAAATACAGTTGCTATAAGAAACTTTAACAATTAGAATAGCATTTTTATATAGAGATTAGAATACAGTTGCTATAAGAAACTTTAACAATTATAATTTATTTCATAATTTATGGCCTTGGGCACTTATCCTTCTTCAGCTAATCATGTTAAGTTGACCACCCAGATTCAATGGGATCCTATACATTGTCCTATCTCCTGCTACAAACAGGCTGCAATTCCTTCCTGCTCCAGACACTTATCATACCACATATATATTTCATCCTGCTCCTTTTATTACTAACAGATAATGTGTATATTGCTAATAATAGAAGGGATATGTAAAGCAAGTTTGTCAGTATGCATAGTCAGTCCTATGCAGTGACCACCTTGATTGCATAGGCGAAGTGCCAAGTGATCAGTCACAGATGTGTGCCTAGGAACTAAAAACTTGAGAAAGAAGTTATATTGTAACACAAGCATTTTTTTTACTTATAATTATATTAAGTTACAAATTATTATATGATTTTATTGACATCATCACAAATACTGAATGTTTAATAAACAAGTAACTTTACTTTTATAAGCCATCTTTGAAACTGTTGAGGATCCTACCTATGTAACATAGTAAGGAGCATAATTGACTAGCATCTAAATAACATCTTTACCACTATAGAGGTCCCATATTATAATTTTAACTATATAATCAAGGCATATAATTATAATTTTAACTATATAATTTGTATGACACAATATAATCCAAGGCCTTACTGAACAATGTTTAGTGAGCCATTATGTGGGAGGACTCAAAGAAGAAATCAGATTTGATGTCTTGGTGGCCAGCCCAGCAAACCTCTCAGCTGCCATGCAAACTGCCAAGTTATATGAAGAAAAAATGTTAGCAATCAAAGGGGGCTATAAACATCATACTTATGTGAATAGAAGCAATCACTCTAATAACCTTGGCAATCAAAGCATCAATACTGACAACACAAGGAGTTTTGGCATTAAAAGGGGAACATAAAACCAGCAATACTTCGAGGGCTCATACCACCACAATCTCTCCCAATGAACTCTTGAGGAGGAAAAATCTAGGTTTATGTTTCCTGTGTTATGACAAATGGGTGAAGGGTCACAGATGTAAAGAGAAGAGGCTATATATGTTGGTGGCTGATGAAGAACAAGAGGAGTCAAACACTGGGATTCCTACAACTGCAGACTTAGACTTGAACTCAGAACAGGGGCAAAACATGTTTGAAATCTTATTACAAGCTTTATCAGGTATGACACAACAGTCCACTATGAGATTGAGAGGGACAGTGGAGAACAAACCTGTTATGATTCTTGTGGACTCAGGTTCCACACATAATTTCATTGATGAAGCTTTCAGTGAGAGGTTGGGTCTCCTTCTATCTGATAATAGAACCTTTGAAGTCATGGTTGCCAATGGGGAAAGGCTAACCAGCAAAGGACTTTGCAAGGGGGTGGTGATTGAATGCCAGGGTACTACAATTGAAGTGGACCTATTACAATTACCTATCACAGGATGCAACATTGTGTTAGGGGCAAACTGGCTGAGTACTTTGGGAAACATTACCTGGAATTTTCAAGAACTTCTGATGAAATTTACAATCCAAGGAGTAGAGCATCAACTGCAAGGTCTTCAACCTAACAAACATCAACTGCAGGAGACAAATAGCAAGGATTGGAGGCAAAAGCCACAGATATTCTTGATTCAATTATGTTCCTTAACTGCAGAGGTGAAGAAGCAACCCCAGAAGGAGCTGTATGATCTGTTGGAGAAATATCATCTCTTATTTGAGGAGCCAAGGGGTCTACCTCCACCAAGGCCCTATGATCACAAGGTACCCCTTAGCTATCAGAAAACAACTATAATGGTTGTGGTTGATAGACTCTCAAAATATATTCACCTCTTTGCTTTAACACATCCTTTCACTGTAAGTACTGTAGCTCATGTTTTTGTTGATGGAGTCTTTAAACTACATGGAATGCCTAAATCTATAGTTTCAGACAGAGACTCTGTGTTTACTAGTCAATTTTGGCAGCAATTTTTCAAATTACAAGGAACAAATCTCAAATACAGTACTGCCTATCACCCTCAATCTGATGGCCAGACAGAGGTAACAAACAGATGTATAGAAGGGTATTTGAGATGCTTTTGTAGTCATAAACCTAAGGAAAGGAGCAAACACCTTCCATGGGCTGAATTTTGGTTCAACACTAATTGGCATAGTGCTACTAAACTCACTCCTTATGAAGCAGTCTATGGCAGGAAACCTCCACACATCCTTACATATGTTACAGATGTTGTTATAGACAGAGCAGTGGCAGAGGGTTTAATGTCAAGAGACAATACTCTACAGCTTTTGAAGGATAATCTAATCATGGCTCAAGACAGGATGAAGAAGATGGCAGACTTACACAGGACTGACAGAGAGTTTCAGGAAGGAGACTGGGTGTATCTGAAGGTTCAGCCTTACAGACAAATCACCATAGCCCATAGGAGGCCACAAAAGCTATCTCCTAAATATTATGGGCCATATCAGGTCCTGTCAAGAATTGGACAGGTAGCTTACAAGCTCAAATTACCAGAGGAAGCCCTCATCCACCCTGTCTTTCATGTATCCCAGCTTAAAAAGAAGGTTAGCCATCGTATTGAAGTTCAAAATGGCATTCCAACCCACAGGGAAGAAATTATCCAGGAACCACATTGGGTGCTCGAAAGACGACTTGTGCAAAGGAGGAACCAAGCTGCAGTAGACCTGCTAGTTCACTGTAAAGATGGCTCAATTAAAGAAGCCACATGGGTGCCATATGAAGAATTCATCAAAAAATTTCTTTATTTTGACCTTGAGACAAGGTCAAATTGATGGAGGGAGTATTGTTGCAACTCCAAGTATGCTAGGTCCCTTCCTCATTGCCAGCTCAGAGAGGGATCCCAATCATCATTGCCAGCTCAGGAGGTTTGCATCACTATATAGCATATTCAGCTAGTATAAGCCAGCTCAGCAATAAGGCTAATAGAATTAACCGCTGATACTCATGTACCCGCGTATCAGTAGAGAATGTAGCAGCCTGGGTATCCTCTATAAATACCCAGGCTTATTGAGTAAGGGGCACGAATGATATTTGGTAAGCTTTAGCTAGTATAATTCTTAGCTGCTCTATTTTTCTGTTGTCAATACACTATAGGAAAATAAAAGTAAATGTGTACCTAATGTAACCAAAAGTGTACTATATACTTGCATTCTTATGGACACTAATAATTTGTTTCAGGTACAATAACCTCTCAAGCTAGCTCCATATGGTTGCAACCATTATGTTGCTACACATGACTTTCAGCTCCTCTAGCATGTTCAATGAATATATGTGGTTTTACATCCTTCACTTGTTAAGCCATACATCCTTCATGGTAAGTCTGATTTGAGCTGATTGGATCTGGCTATATAATAACCCGCCAAAACCAGCCCTCTGGCACACCCTAACTGGAAGCACTACCCATGATTGTTTGAATAAGTCCTCTAAGTTCACCTTCAATTCTCTTCACTTTTCATCAAGAAAACTTAAATCAAAGGTCTAACTTACTCGTGAAGTGTATTTATCAAACCATTATTGCTAGAATAATGAAACAGAAATCCTGACCCACCATTACTCAATTTACAGGATCATATGTAACAAAGAAAAGATGTACTTACAGTATCAGCTCCAAGAATTCCTGGGCATTTTCTTTACATTCTCTAATGTCCTGGACTTATAGTATCACCTTTACTCAGTTTGTAAGGTCTAACTTACTCGTTTTGTACTTTGTATTCTTTGACTACCTCTTTTATACTGCAAGTGTACTATAGGTGTTAGTCATGTATTAATAAAGAATCATCTTAGAAGAGAAACAACCAAATTCAAATATAAAGCAACTGGTGATCTAAGTCATTTTGTTTTATTTTTTTAAACCCCTAACTAAATCTTTACATAACGGAAATGCAAAATCTTAGATCTCAGTATACAAAATGAAAAATATTCTAATAGCATGTGCCAACTAAAATTCATATATCTAGAAAGAGGGATTGGGCATAACCATCCCACACTGAATTTAGAAACCATCAAAACGCATATTCATTTCCAACAAATAACTCAGAATAACACGTCTGAATTAAACAACTAATTTAACCTATCATTTGTACAAAAAATATTATATTTTCTCAAAATCGAAACTTTTTTAGAATGAACCCTAATTTGTTATTCCCAATTTGGTCCTATAATAGGAGGACGGATATGTAAGATACACCTCGGTGACTAGGTAGACCGAAGCTCTGGCGATGACCCTCTTGGTGTACGTGCCGGCCTTCAAGAATGGAGTGATCCTCACGACTGGAAACTACAGCCCGGTCTTGTTGCTCTTCGATGACGACTGTTGCTCTTCGAAGACGACTTCTGCGTTGTTGCCGCCCCAATAGTCTTCTCTCTTCCCGCCATGGAGAGAGAGGAATAATTTTAAGGTTAGGCTTTGTGAAGTCAATAGATTGAAGAAGAAGAAGAAGAAGAAGAAGGAAGAAGAAGAAGAGTGGAAATGGTAGATTTCTCGGGGAAAGAAAGGAGGGGAAAGTGATGTACTTTTAGGAGGGATGTGAAATAAAACGAGGGAAATGAAATTTTGGTTTACTTTTTTTTGTCTAATGTCACGGTTAATACTATTATAATAAATAAATTAAATATTAAAATATATAAAAATTATTTTAGTAACAGTTATTTAATTATTATCACGATAATTATCGTTACAACTTGTAACGATAATAACCGTTACAAATTGAAAAAATAAAGGGTTACTAATTGCTTGTTTTGGTGTAGTAGAAGCTCCATGGAGGGAAAATGAAATCGAGGTAAGAGAGAGGGCTGGAGGAAGCTCCATGGAGGGAAAATGAAATCGAACGAGAAGGGAAGGAGAGGAAAAATGAAAATGAGTGCAGGAGAGTTGGGAAAGAATATTTCTTTACTTCCTATGCCACAGGATGTGGGTTGGTTTGATATTAAGGGCTTGGCCCAATAGCTAAGTTCAATTTAAGTGGGTTAATTTAATAGTCCAAGGATCTAATTAAATACATACAAATGCACCATCCAATAAATACAACCAACTAATAATTAAATAATAAATTAACTATAATATTTGTATTATAATTTATGCCAAGTAAAATACTAAACTAAAATCCAAATATTGACTTATAATCCAATAGTTAATCCTCAATTCAAATTTTGACCAAAAAATTACCCGGGTGTTTTTTCATTTCCTGCCAAACTATATTGGACAGGCTGAAATTCTATTTGGGACGGACAGAAAGTTCAGTCCAAAATAAGTAAATATTATCAGGGTCGAAAAACAATGCGTCCTAAATGATATTACTTTGTGTCCCAAATAATATTATTTAGGACTCATAAAAATTGTGTATCAAATAATGTCGTCCCAAAAGGTCACTTTTTTTGTAGTGACTCAAATAGTTTTACAGAAAGTTCTAGAACAATTTTGGCTTATTAAAATATATATTTGGAAAGCTAACTTCGATACGGTTCTTATAAAAAACGGCAGATTAATCGGAGTTCTGAGCTAAAAGTTATGGCATTTCTAAGTTGTTATGGTTACTAAAAACGTTGATGAATATTATGACAAATTTGGATTGTTTTGGACAAAAGAAACACATGTAGGCCAAGATACTTGGATACCAATATAGGTATCCAAATAAAACTCATTCTAACCATCCTAACTAAGATCAATCCACTCTCTAACCATTCTAAAACTGAATTTAAAACACAATTAATCATATTAGGCAATAAACCAAACACATGGGGTGTCCTAATTTAGGATCTATCAAGTAGGACACAAAACACATATCTAAAATCCTCAAGAGAGCTCCAAATGGCCTCAAACTTGAATCTAAAGGGGGGACATACATGGGGTGGATCATATGGATTCAAAACTAAGTAATATGCATAGAAAATCAATTTAGAGGGTTGGTTTTATCTATTGGGAGTGGGATCCCAATGATACTCTCAAGGACACGGCTCTGGAACGAATATCCTTCCAAAATGGACACTGCTCCTTCCACTTTGCTCCAAATCTTTGCTAGCACCCTCCATTGGTAGTATGAGAAGGTTGGATGAAAGTTTGGTAGAGGAATAAAGAGATTTGGAGATCAAATCAAAGAGGAAAGCTCTCTAATTTGGGAAAGAACACTTTGTGAAGGAAAATAGGCAAAATGGAATGAAATTGTCACTCTCCGTTCCCAGAATGCGTATTTTAATACGTATATTGCTTGAATATATTTATTTAATATTTATCATGTATTATCCTGTATTTAAATTCCTTTAATTTCCTGTTAATTAATTATCTGCTCTTTAATTTTCATGTTAATTAATTTCCTACAATTAATTTCCTACAATTTTATTTCTGAATTTATTTCTGTATTTTATTTCCTGCTGTTATTCCCTACCTTAGTCGTATTTTCGGGTTGGCCTTGTTGGATCCGAATAAACCCGGCCCAATTAGCTCCCACCTACCACCTCCTTTCCTATTTAAAGCTCCCACCCCTTTCTCTCTCCTCATAACTTCTTCTTCACCATCTTCTTCTTCTTCCTCCTCATCACTTCTCCACCTACCAGCAGCAACCGTAGGCAAGTACAACTTGTTCTATATGAGAATCCATTTTTATGGTTCAATTGTCTTCCTCTTGTGATTCCAAGAGAGTTTAGTTCTTAGCATTTTTGATTTCTATGGCTTGTTTTCTCTAGATCTAAGTTGTTGTATTTCGGCTGTTCATGGGTTTTTGTCCACCAACTTGGCGTGTATTTCTGGCACTGGAACGAAGGCTCTGTAGGACTTGGAGTTCGGGAGACGTTGTACGCACACGTTCTTACGTGCTCGCGTAAAACATCAGCCCAGTCACGTACACGTTCTTACGTGTCTGCGTGTATTTTTAGTCACGCACACGTTCTTACATGTCTGCGTGTATTTTTAGTCACGCACACGTTCTTACGTGTCTGCGTGTATTTTTAGTCACGCACACGTCCTTACGTGTTAGCGTGAATTTTGAGTCACGCTCATGTCTTTGTACTTGCGTGCGTGACTTTTCACGCTCACCCAGTGCGTGCGTGAATTTCTCATCACGCTCAAGCTGTGCCTGCATGAATGACTTTTCACGCATCACTTGTCACGCATCACTTGTCACGCATCACTTTTCATGCATCACTTGTCACGCATCACTTTTCACGTATCATTTTTCACGCTCACTCCTACCTACTCAACTTGGCGTACCTTTTCTACGCGCATGATTCCTGCGTGACTTGTTGGCCTTAGCATAGACTTGTTGGCCTGATTGTCTTAGCATAGACTTGTCAGCATGACTTTCTGACATTAGTGTTTCTATTTGCTTTATAATTTATTTAATAGTAGAAAGATACTTCTCCTATTATATCTGTATGTCTTTTTGCATAAACTTGAAAATCTTAGCATGTTAATATTTTTAATACATATGATTGTGTAGAACGTGACTTGTGTCTTGATTGGTTTATGGATACCCAGTAAGACTGGAGTTCAATCCTGAGAGTTATAGACTCGACCCCATTGAATGCTAATTGACTTTCATGCCTTGTCACCGTTGATAATGATGGCTATCTTGACTAAAATTGATCATGCGTTCCTAGTTGGAACTAAGAGACTGGCTAGTCGTCTTATTGAAATGAATGAATGAGACACGTTCATATTAATGAACTATTGTAATCGATTAGCCAATCCCGAATATTGACATACAGGCACATGCAAGCTTCAATCTATTTATTTATTTATTTATTTTCTACAAATGCAGCATGTGTACTTTATGGTCAAGGCATGATTATTCCGTGGTTAGATTTGATTGTTGCATTACGCTATGTAAGACCTACAACCTAGCCGCATGGGTATCGTTGTAGAGTCGCGCATATCGTACCCTGTACGAAAGTACTCATCCGAATGACCATGATCCACGGCATGGGATTTCACTTAACGTAGAGACTATTAAGTTAAATAAAATAATGATGGCATGGAGAGAATTAATTCCCGAGTTCTTACATGGCAGCCCCCTTGGGACGAGTAGTACCCGACGGGCCGGCTGGTTCCCACAGATACTGTAAACCTACCACACGGGCAGGGAGCGGTATCTGCTTATATTATTATTGTATATTGTATATTGATGACGGGCGTCCTGCTAGGACTCGTCTAATTCATGCATGGGCTAATTGATTGACTGGATAGACTAGCCTTGCTCGCATATAGTAAGAACTGAGGAATCTTTATTGCATTAATTCCAGGATAACTTGGAACTCACAATAGCAAGCCATAGAAGTTGATTGGCCGTTCAAATTAATTTGTTTGTGCACTGTACTCTGTTACCTAACTGGGATGATCAGAATGTCAGGACATGACGGGCCAACTTCTGTCCTTGTTTGGTTGGGAGGTTGGTTCGAAGTGTCTTGATGTGATGTGAGTCCTAGTAGCAAGCAGAGATCTATTATTATATTCTCTTACTTACTGGTTTTAGTTCTCATATCGTGCTCCCTTGTGGTACTTGCTATTAGAGGTCTAACCTCTCTGGTTTTGCATGGCCAGATTTAGAGCCGGTTCCCGAGGATTCAGCTTACTTCTACCTCCAAGATGGTAAATACTAGGGGAATGATCGCAGGAGGACTCGAGTGGATTCCTTACTCCACCACTCATTTTGTTATTTACTTTATACCTTGCCGTTTGGCACCGACATGTTAGTCGGATTGTCTTGTACTTACTTTTTCATAATTGTAATTAAGTCAGACTGTAGCTGATAACAATTGTGTATACTTGCTATATCATCTGGCTATATCTTATAAAGCCAGATCTCAAGAACATTTTGACTGAGCATTTGGGACGCCTTACTGCTTTATCTTACATGTTCTCTATTTCTGTTTCCTTGTTCGAATGATTGAGACAATAGATGTGAAGTGACCATAGCAAGACTTTTATGTAGTATGCACCCCCTCGTCTGGTTGGACAGCTTTGATCGTATTATACGGTATTCATCTACCCGTAATACGTAGCTGGCTGAGTCATTCCCCCGCTCTCCAGTATTCTGGTTCTGGGGCGTGACAAGGTTTTAGTGGTGGCCCATGCAGGTCTGATTTCAGACTTGTGGGGTATTTTGATTTATAGGATGTCTCAATCACATGTGTTTCCCCCTTGATCTTATGATTCGTCATTCTCAACCCTTGCTTGATATTCCGGTATCCTTTGACTTCATTAATCCTTCACGTCCGGTTGTTTGATTGTTCTCTTGTCCCTTTTCTTAGGGGTACTTTGTCCGCATCGGTCAGAGCTGGACAGCAACAAGGGCAGCATGGGCAACATGACCGGGTTGGTCAGCAACAAGGGCCAGTCTCACCTCAGGAGACTATCCAAGATGAAGTGATAGTGGAACCAGCAGCTGAACCGCAGTATCCAGAGGTTCCACCACCACCAACAGTTCTACCTACTTTGGGAGTAGACACACCAGCCCTTCTGGAGATCATGAGAGGAATGATGGCTACTCAGCAACACCAGATGTTAGTCCAGCAGCGCATGCACACTCAGCTACAAGAGCAGAATGTGTTGCTTAACCAAGGATTGCAAACGGCTTTGGAAAGAGGAGCGAGGCCAGATTCAGGAGCATCAGCCAGGTTTTGCAAGTACAACCCCCGCCGTTTCGAAGGTACGGAGGATGCCATCTCAGCAGATGCATGGCTTAAGGATATTGAGGCTATCCTGACAGCAGCTAAGGTACCGGCGGAAGAACGTGTGGATCTAGTGAAGTTGTTACTTCAGGATCTCGCACGTGACTGGTGGGAATCAGAGGAAGTGGGCATCAGACGTCCTGTTGCTTGGGACGATTTTACGGTAAGATTCAAGACCAAGTACTATGGAGTTGTGGCACAGTTTGAGCTACAACAGAAGTTTATCAACCTCAAGCAGGCCGACAAGACTGTAGATGCTTATGCAGCGGAGTTCTGCAGCCTGAGTAGGTTCGCCCCAGAGATGGTAGCAATAGAGAGCCAGAGGGCCATGAGGTTTCAGCAAGGGTTTCATCTCGAACTCTTGCAATTGATAGAGGGGCACAATTACCAGACTTTTGATGAAGTATTGACGGCAACTCGAAGGCATGAGATCACCATTCAGAGGCTGGCAGCAAGGACTGGGGGTCAGAAGAGATCCTACAGTCAGATTGAAGGAGGAGGGGGAGCAGCGCTCCGAACAACAACACCATCCACTGGCATTCGTATCCACGATGTAGCGATACGAGGGCCAGTACCACCCAGGCAGCAGCAGCAGCAACAGCAACAGAGGAAGAACCAGCAACCCCCGGCGGGCTGCACTTATTGTGGGAAGATGGGAAACACTAGAGATGTGTGTCGGACATTGAATGGACTATGTCTGATATGTGGAAATCCAGACCATCGGGTTACCACATGTCCCATGAATTCGAGGTCAGGAGGATCAGGGCAGCAGTTTTCTGCTCTGTCAGCCCAGGGGCAGGCCAGTATCGAGGACCAGCATTGGCAGTGAGACCGTTGGCACAGCGTCCGTTAGTACCGCAGGCTCAGATGTTTCGGCAGTAAGGGCCGCCGATGCAGCAACACCAGCATAGACCACCCCCAGCATCATCAAGGCAGGGGCCAGCAGCAGCACCAGGCTAGGCCGCAACATGGGAACCAGCAAGGAGGTCAAGGGCAGGCATTCACTCTGTCCTTGGAAGAGGCATTGGCATCGGGAGATGTTGTGGCAGGTAACATTCTCGTCGCCTCATATCCCGCAGTAGCATTGTTTGATTCGGGAGCATCCCATTCATTTATATCTGCACAATTTACGACACGACTAGGAATGGAGTTCGAGGCATTGCCAGGGAGGTTGAATATACTCACTGGTAATGGGCTCGTAGGAGTTAGTAGAGTTAGTTTAGCATATAGTGTTATAGTGTGCGGGCATCCTTTACCCGCCCGGCTGATAGAATTTTCTGTTGGAAATTTCGACGTTATCTTAGGCATGGACTGGCTGAAAGATAGTCATGCGATAATAGATTGTCGTAGAGGGAGTGTATCTTTTGTTATTCCAGGCATGAAGCGATTCACCTTAGTCAGATCAGAGGCAACTCAGCAAGAGCAGGGAGTAGTGACGGCAATGGAAGAAGTTCAAGTTCCGAAGGTAGTTGAAGAGTTTTTAGACGTATTTCCTGAAGAACTTCCAGGTCTACCACCGGTTAGAGATATTGAGTTCAGTATAGAATTGGCACCAGGAACTAAACCAATATCAGATCGAGTTTATAGAATGGCGGATTCAGAGTAGGCCAAGGTATATCAGCACATAGAGGAACTGAAGGAGAAGAAGTTCATCCAAGCTAGCGTATCACCGTGGGCAGCACCAGTGGTACTTGTGGGGAAGAAGGATGGGTCATCCAGATTGTGCATCGACTACAGGAAGTTTAACGTGGCAACAGTGAAGAACAAGTACCCATTACCCAGGATCGATGACTTATTTGATCAGTTGAGCAAAGCTAGAGTTTTCTCCAAGATAGATCTTCGTTCAGGGTACCATCAGGTGAGGGTTCGGAAGGAAGATATTCCCAAGACAGCTTTCAGGTCGAAGTATGGGCATTATGAATTCTTAGTAATGCCGTTTGGTTTGACCAATGCTCCAGCAATATTCATGGACTTGATGAACCGCATCTTTATGCCATACTTAGACCAGTTTGTCGTTGTGTTTCTTGACGACTGTAAAACCCCTCAAAAAAAATTTTTATTATTTTATTTATTACTAAATTTTGTTATTTTTTTTAAATAAATGTTAGTATACTAATTATTAATTATTTATAAAGTTTGGATATATATGTATATATATATATGAAAGTGTTTGTGTGTGCATTGTATTAGAAACTCTAATTCATTTAGTTTATTTATTATATTTTATATATATATATATATATATATATATATATATATATATATATATATATATATATATATATATATATAGTGTTACTATTCATTTAGTTTATTTATTAGATTATATATATATATCTATACTTATATAGATATGGTGTTTCAATTCAGAGCAAACCCAAACCCATTTCATGTATCCCAACCCTAACCTTAGCTCAGCCCATGGGCCATCTACCCTCACCCTAACTTAGGTCCAAACCCATTAGGGTTTCCTAACTTGTGGATCTAATATATATATATGTATCATCCAACTACTCTCAATCCTAACCCTAACTTCACACAACTCCATCTCTTCCCATCCTCACCGCCACCCCTAGCCGATCCCGGTGACCCTTCCTTCCGCCTCCCCCCCTCAACCGAGGCCTCGCCGTCGGACGACGAGAGCGCGACGTTCCCCGCACGCCCGCGTGCTGCAGCCGGCCCGCGCCGCGCGCTGCACCGGTCGCCCGCTGATCCCGGCGACCCCCCTCGTCGGCGCGACCCCCTCGTCGGCGAGCCACCCTCCTGCGGCGTGGCCAGGTAACCCCGACCCCCCCCCCCCACCCCGTGGCGCTGTCACGTGGGAAAACCCCCCATGCATGCTTTAAATCTAGTTTTAGGGATTAAAATCTGATTATTCAGTTTATTATAATGATTGTATTTGTGTATAAATTGATGATTAATTAGATCTAATCATAGGAAATCATTGTTAATTAAGTAGAGGTTCTGCCCTAATTTTTGTGAGAATTAATATTAATTATTGGCATTTATTTTTAATTAATTATGAGTTCTCGATGCTAGTAATTATATAATTGTGTTTACTGAATTAATCTTTAAGTGATACTTTTATTATGAACTAAATAAAACTTTGTACATGAAAAAGTTTGTAAAATTAATATAGTATTTTAAAATAATTTTTCCAGAAATTATAGAATTTTATTTGTAATTATTTTATATTAAAACCGAGAACTTTAGATTTTTTTAAATTAAATCCAATTACTGTTTTTAATTTATATTATTTAATTGGTTGTTAATTAAATAATATATATTATATAGAAAATGTTTGTAAAAATATACTTTACTGTATAAAAATAGTTCCAGTATTTAATTATATTTATTTTTATTTATTTAGATTTAGAAAGGTAATTTTGATTTACTAGGTATATTATATAATTAATTGATATTAATTATATAATTATTTGTAAATTGGAAAATGTTTGGGTTTCTGTTGTAAATAGTTAATTAAATTATTTTGGGAATTATTTTAGGTATTTTATAATTATTTACTAATTTTTAGGAATTAAAAGTAATTTCTAGAATTGTTTTAGCATTATTTATTAAGTTGTGTAATAATTATTTATTAATTTAAATAATTATTAATTATGTGTTACTATTGTGAATTTAGCTTTAATGATCAAATTTAAGGTTGGTGGTGATTTATTTGGATTTATTTAGAATTATTAAGTACTTATTGTTATTATTCAACTAGTTATTTAATAAATAGTTTAATGGTAATAATTCATTTTCTGTAAAATATATATATAATATATATTTATTATTCTGATATTATTTAGTTTATTATTAAAATAGACTAAAAATGATTTTTAAGGATTTTTACTATTTTTGTTAGTATTATTAGGAATTGTGTGTACATATGTGTATTAAATTGGTTGGTTAATTAATTATAATTAATTAATCAATTAATGATTAAATATTTGGTTGTGTATAAATTTCAGAATATAAATGGTATGATAATAATTATGATTTACATACTTATTATTGTATAATTATTATTCATAATTATTGATACTAGTTAGCTAGTAGTAATAGATTAATTTAAATTAAAGATTACTTAGCAATTAAATGAATTGTTTAATTTGTTTAATTAGTAATTAATTAGAGATAAATCTTGTTTAGGATTATTTGCTTCTCGGGACTCGGACTCTACTTTGGACCCGGATACTCAGTTGCTGGACACAGGCAAGTACACCTTGCTTGACATTTACTATGCAGTATTTACATTTGCCAGTTGTTACTCTCGTGTGCACTCGTCTCCATTGATGACTACCTTGTATAGAGTTAGTATAAACTTGACACTGTCTCAGACACGTATCACATATGAGTGAGTTGAGTGCAGAGGTTCTGTGTTGACTGGCCATTAACATATGATCTTGAGTCTGTAGCAGTTTGGTTTAGTTATACTATATTTACTATGACGTCTTGTATATTGTTCGTACCGTATATACGGTACGAGTACATTGGGTGGGGAGAGTCCACTAGTGGTTTATGAGAATTTTTGTTTCCAATGTACGCTGGATGCTCGTAGCCCCTCGTTTCTCAAACCGTAGAACGCTTGGTGGCAGTTTCTTCTTCTTCTCCCCCTCTCATGTGCCAGTAGAGATGTCTCGAGTGCATTTACACATAGATGGTTAGAACACCTTATTGCTTCCTTGTATTTCCTGTCCTTGTTTGGTTAGGGAAATACTGGGTGGCATTCCTATTCGTTACTTTTACATTACTGCTCAGTATATTCATGCATGTCATTTTCCTGTGTATTGTTATGTCCCTCTGAGGACCTGGTATCGTTTCCAGAGCTTGACGAGCACTTATTCCCGGTTGATTACGGAGTAGAGGGACTTGTTGACGACGACTTTGAGGTAGAGCCGCAGCCTTGATCCTCTGGAGGCTAGCTACATCTTCAGGCGTGGGTTTTATTTCCAGTATTCCGTTTATTTCCATTTACTACTTCATTTCATTCCAGTTGTACTCATTACTTATTCAGTGGATTTTTCTCCACTAGTCATTGTTGACATTTGGACTCTGTGGCACTGATGAGTTACTATTCAGTTACCTATTACTTTATTTTCATGGATGAGACTAGTTTACCTGCCTGTGATGTTACTTTATTAGTTATACTACAGCGTACTACAATCTGGTCATAGTCCATTAAATTGGGTTTAGCTATGCTAGATTGTACAGCTGGCATGCCACGTGTTCTCGATCCGATTATTTGGAACTGGGGCGTGACATGTTTTTAGTGGTGGCCCATGCAGGTTCTGAAATTTGTTTGGTTACGTTACTGTACTGAACAAGCCTGCAAATTAGGTTTAGAATATTAGGTCTCATCCATACTTGACTATATCATTCTTGATTATCCTTGAACAAACTCTTTTGCATCTCGTTTGTTTCCGTCCTATTCTCAATTCCTTCTATCTTATCTCTGCAGAATCATGAATCTAAGGAGTGGACGTACCGCTGTCGGTAGAGACAATCAGTCATCTGGTACGGATGATCAGTCCGCAAGGGTAGTTCCAACCCACCCTTTGCTACCAGGGCAGACGTCTCAGCCAGTTGGTGCACAACCGACTGGGGTACCTCCTCCTCCCCCGCAGTACCCTCAGACACCATATGGAGTGCCCCCGGCTGTGCCTCAAGACAGTCAGGCACAGATATTTCAGTTCATGCACATGATGATGCAAGAACAGAGATAACAGGCAGCAGAGCAAAGGCAAGAAGCAGCTGAGCAGAGGCAGGTAGCTGCTGAACAAAGACGGGAAGCTGCTGAGATGAGACAGGGATTCCTGACAGCTATGGAGAGGATGACAGCACCAGCACCTGCACCAGCTCCGACACTAGCTTCCGTGAGACCAGCACGGGTAGGTTCAGTGAAGGACTACGTGCAGATGAACCCCAAACCTTATTTGGGAAATGAGAGTCCGGAGGAGACCACTACTTGGATCACTAGCACCAAGAAAAAATTGTAGGCATCTCAGTTGCCTGAAGATTTATGGATGACTGGCGTAAGAACTCAGCTGGAGGGGAATGCCCATCACTGGTGGGATTCTATGGAGCGTCAGTTGGGTACTCGTCAGACGTGGGAACAATTTCTGGAGTTCTTTGATAAGAAGTACTTCCCTACTACTGTGAAGAATACCTTATATAACCAGTTCCTGCATCTAGAGCAAGGGAACAAGACTGTTGACGAGTATGACTCGGAGTTCCGTCGACTCAGCAAATATGGAGAGGTACTGATACCCAATGATCTGGAGAAGGCCAAGAGATTTTACAATGGGCTGAGGCAGGAGCTACAGCATTATACTAGCTCTCAGTCCCGAATCTCTTATGCGGAGTTGCTGACGGAGGCCAGGATTCAGGAGACAATTAGCAAAGGGAAGCTGAACCAGCAGAAGAACCAGCCAGTGCAGACGAAGACGCAGCAAGGAGGTCCTATCAAGAGACCTATGGGACATCATCAGTATCAGCAGAAGACTGGACCCTACCAGTCTAAGGAGCTTCCGACTTGCCATTTCTGTGGCAGGAAGGGACACTTACAGAGAGAGTGCAGAAGGATGCTGGGTACTTGCTTAGCTTGTGGATCGAGCCAGCATCAGGCTCGAGATTGCCCAGTTCGGGGAGCCATTGTGCCAGCAGGAGGACAGAAGCCACCAGCATCAGGAGGTCAGCAGAGAGGACCTATACTCCCTTCACAGTCAGCACAGTTTGAGAAAGCCAAGCAGCAGGCAGGAAACAAGAAGCAAGGACAGATTTTTGCTCTCACTCAGGGAGAAGATGGAACCGAAGGTGAGGCTATCACAGGTACTATTTTAGTAGGTTCATTGCCTGCTACAGTGTTATTTGATTCTGGTGCCACCTTATCATTTATATCATCTAGATTTGTAGCTGTGCATAGGATAGCTACTTCTACTATGCTTAAGAGTTGGAAAATTATTACTGGTGGGGGTATAGTACCTGTGACTAGTACATGTAGAACCTGTTCGGTAGATATTTGTGGCCGAGAGATGAGAGCTCGACTTTTGGTATTTCCTATGCCAAATTTTGACGTAGTATTGGGTATGGATTGGCTTAGTCAATATCATGCTATATTGGACTGCCACAGGGGTTGTGCTATATTTAGACCGCCAGGCCAGCCGAAGTTTGAATTTCAGAGAGGAAACATTGAGAAGGGAGTATCTCAGTATCATGGAGCTTGCATGGCAATGGAGGTTGCCCCGCCACCGATCATTGATAAGTTTTCTGATGTCTTTCCCGATGATCTGCCGGGTCTACCACCCGACAGAGAGGTTGAGTTCACCATTGAGCTCATACCAGGAGCGGCACCAATCTCTTTAAATGTCTATCGACTGGCGAAGAAAGAGCTGGATGAAATGAAGGTGCAGCTGCAGGAGTTGCAAGACAAGGATTTATCAGACCAAGTGCATCACCTTGGGGAGCCCCGGTCGTGTTTGTGCCAAAGAAAGATGGAACAGTTCGTATGTGCATTGATTATAGGGCTCTTAATGCTGTGACGATCAAGAACAAGTATCCCCTGCCCAGAATTGATGATCTATTTGACCAGCTGACAGGAGCCCAGGTATTCTCGAAGATTGATCTGAGGTCGGGATACCATCAAGTGAAAGTTCGGAAAGAAGACATCCAGAAGACGGCATTCAGGACTCGGTATGGTCATTACGAGTTCTTAGTAATGCCCTTTGGTTTGACAAATGCATCGGCTGTGTTCATGAATTTAATGAACAGAGTATTCCATGAATATCTTGATAAGTTTGTCGTAGTATTCATCGACGACATTTTGGTGTATTCAAAGAACCATGAAGAGCATGAGGATCACTTGAGGAAGGTGCTGGAGATCTTGAGGCATCAGAAGCTGTATGCAAAGCTGAGTAAGTGTGAATTTCTGATAGATCATGTTTCATTTCTTGGACATGTTATCTCAGGGAAAGGCATAGAGGTGGATCCGACGAAGATATCAGCAGTGGAGTCGTGGCCAACTCCAACCGATGTTTCAGAGGTGCAAAGTTTTCTAGGGCTTGCCGGATATTACCGGAGGTTCGTAGAGAATTTTGCAAGAATTGCGGAGCCCATGACAAAGTTGACTCGCAAGGATCAGAAGTTCGAGTGGACGGAAGAGTGCCAAGCTGCTTTTGATGATTTGAAGAAGCGCCTTACTACTGCACCAGTCTTGACCATTCCATCGGGATCAGGAGGTTTTGTCATCTATAGTGATGCATCCGGGAAGGGATTAGGATGCGTCTTAATGTAGCATGGGAAGGTAGTTGCATATGGTTCTCGGCAGTTGAGGACCCACGAGAAGAATTATCCCACGCACGACTTAGAGCTCGCGGCGGTGATATTTGCCTTGAAGCTTTGGAGGCATTATCTGTATGGAGAAACAGTGGAGGTATATACAGATCATAAAAGCCTCAAGTATGTCTATACTCAGAAGGATTTAAATTTGAGACAGAGGCGTTGGCTTGAGTTGATGGCAGATTTTGATATTGAGTTACAGTACCATCCAGGGAAGGCGAATTCAGTAGCAGATGCATTGAGCCGGAGGCCTATGGCACATTTCTGACATCACAGAAGGAGTTGCTATATGATTTGGAAAAGCTCGGCATCGAAGTTGTTAGGCCTGGAGAAGCTGCAAAGATGATGAATCTTCAGGTTCAATCTTTATTGGTAGAGCGGATCAAGGCGACCTTACCGACATGCCAGATATCAGAGGCTTCGACAGAGGACAGAGCAAGGACTGCAGACTGGATTGAGGATTCACG
The DNA here is from genome assembly GCA_029216955.1 of Iris pallida. Taxonomy (NCBI): domain Eukaryota; kingdom Viridiplantae; phylum Streptophyta; class Magnoliopsida; order Asparagales; family Iridaceae; genus Iris; species Iris pallida. The sequence goes on along the minus strand of JANAVB010014956.1, from coordinate 14,102 downwards.
AAGATGGGACCTTGAGGTGCGGAGATCGCCTCTATGTTCCTAATGGAGAGATCAGGCATGAGTTGATGACAGAGGCACATAGTTCGACTTATTCTATTCATCCAGGAGGTACGAAGATGTACAGGGACCTGAGACAGCACTACTGGTGGCATGGAATGAAGCGTGAGATAGCACGGTTCGTAGCGAAGTGCTTGGTGTGTCAGCAAGTCAAGGCTGGACATCAGAGGTCCGCATGATTATTGCAACCGCTCCCGATACCTGAGTGGAAGTGGGAGCACATCACTATGGATTTCGTTACGGGATTTCCAAGAAGCCCAGCTGGACGAGATGCAGTTTGGGTGATTGTGGACAGATTATCGAAGTCTGCTCATTTCATACCATTGTGAGTGGGGCAATCTACAGAGGTATTGGCAGACCTATATATGAAGGAGATAGTGCGATTACATGGAGTACCAGTCAGTATAGTCTCTGATCGAGATACGAGATTCATCGCACTTCTGGAAGAGCATGCAGGAAAGTCTGGGCATTAGACTGAAGTTCAGCACCGCTTATCACCCTCAGACGGACGGACAGTCAGAGCGTACCATTCAAACGTTGGAGGACATGTTGAGAGCTTGCATGTTGGATTTTGGAGGATCCTGGGAGGATCACTTGCATTTGGTAGAGTTCTCTTACAACAACAGCTACCAGGCAAGTATCCAGATAGCCCCTTTCGAGGCATTGTACGGAAGGAAGTGTCGATCGCCAGCATGTTGGGGTGATGTAGGCAAGAGACAGATATTGGGACCAGAGTTAGTGACTCGTACAGTGGATACAGTCAAGAAGATTCAAGGGCATCTACGAGCAGCACAGGACCGGCAGAAATAGTGGGCAGACATTCATAGGCGACCTCTTGAGTTCAAGGAAGGAGATCATGTATTCTTGAGAATCTCCCCGACTAGAGGTACAATCAGATTTGGAGTCAGAGGAAAGCTTAGCCCAAGGTACATCAGACCATTCGATGTGTTGGAGAAAGTTGGCGAGGTTGTATACAGATTGGCACTTCCGCAGTCATTGGAAGGCGTCCATGATGTATTTCATGTCTCCCAGTTGAGGAAGTATGTGGCAGACCCTAACCACGTACTTGATCATTCAGAGATCACCGTGGGACCGACTTTGTCCTACGAGGAGCAGCCTGTGGAGATCCTAGACCGCAGAGAGAAAGTGTTGAAGGGGAAGACCATTCGACTAGTCTGAGTTGCGTGGAAACACCATTCTCCGGGCGAATCGACTTGGGAGCGGGAAGATTCTATTCTGGAGCGTTTTCCATACCTTCGTGAGGCGTTTGGTATGATTTAATTTTGTAATTGTCATTCTTTTAGATTTCGTCTGTTTTAATTCTGTGTTAATAACTAGGAATTTTCTGGAATTAGGAAAATATGATTTTAGTGCCAATAATTGTATGTTTTCTTTAATTCCAGCTTGTTTTCAATTTCGAGGACGAAATTTTATTAAGTTGGGGAGAATGTAAAACCCCTCAAAAAAATTTTATTATTATTTTATTTGTTACTAAATTTTGTTATTTTTTTTAAAATAAATGTTAGTATACTAATTATTAATTATTTATAAAGTTTGGATATATATGTATATATATATATGAAAGTGTTTGTGTGTGCATTGTATTAGGAACTCTAATTCATTTAGTTTATATATATATATATATATATATATATATATATATTATATATATATATATATATATATATACTTATATATATAGTGTTACTATTTATTTAGTTTATTTATTAGATTATATATAATCTATACTTATATAGATATGGTGTTTCAATTCAGAGCAAACCCAAACCCATTTCATGTATCCCAATCCTAACCTTAGCTCAGCCCATGGGCCATCTACCCTCACCCTAACTTAGGTCCAAACCCATTAGGGTTTCCTAACTTGTGGATCTAATATATATATGTATCATCCAACTACTCTCAACCCTAACCCTAACTTCACACAACTCCATCTCTTCCCATCCTCACCGCCACCCCTAGCCGATCCTGGTGACCCTTCCTTCCGCCTCCCCCCCCTCAACCGAGGCCTCGCCGTCGGACGACGAGAGCGCGGCGTTCCCCGCACGCCCACGCGCTGCAGCCGGCCCGCGCCGCGCGCTGCACCGGTCGCCCGCTGATCCCGGCGACCCCCTCGTCGGCGCGACCCCCTCGTCCGAGCAACCCCCCTGCGGCGTGGCCAGGTAACCCCGACCCCCCCCCCCCCCCCCTGGCGCTGTCACGTGGGAAAAACCCCCCATGCATGCTTTAAATCTAGTTTTAGGGATTAAAATCTGATTATTCAGTTTATTATAATGATTGTATTTATGTATAAATTGATGATTAATTAGATCTAATCGTAGGAAATCATTGATAATTAAGTAGAGGTTCTGCCCTAATTTTTGTGAGAATTAATATTAATTATTGGCATTTATTTTTAATTAATTATGAGTTCTCGATGCTAGTGATTATATAATTGTGTTTACTGATTTAATCTTTAAGTGATACTTTTATTATGAATTAAATAAAACTTTGTACATGAAAAAGTTTGTAAAATTAATATAGTATTTTAAAATAATTTTTCCAGAAATTATAGAATTTTATTTGTAATTATTTATATTAAAACCGAGAACTTTAGATTTTTTAAATTAATTCCAATTACTATTTTTAATTTATATTTAATTGGTTGTTAATTAATATATATATATAGAAATGTTTGTAAAAATATACTTTACTGTATAAAAATAGTTTCAGTATTTAATTATATTTATTTTTATTTATTTAGATTTAGAAAGGTAATTTTGATTTACTAGGTATATTATATAATTAATTGATATTAATTATATAATTATTTGTAAATTGGAAAATGTTAGGGTTTCTGTTGTAAATAGTTAATTAAATTATTTTGGGAATTATTTTAGGTATTTTATAATTATTTACTAATTTTTAGGAATTAAAAGTAATTTCTAGAATTGTTTTAGCATTATTTATTAAGTTGTGTAATAATTATTTATTAATTTAAATAATTAGTAATTATGTGTTACTATTGTGAATTTAGCTTTAATGATCAAATTTAAGGTTGTTGGTGATTTATTTGGATTTATTTAGAATTATTAAGTACTTATTGTTATTATTCAACTAGTTATTTAATAAATAGTTTAATGGTAATAATTCATTTTCTGTAAAATATATATATATATATATTTATTATTCTGATATTATTTAGTTTATTATTAAAATAGACTAAAAATTATTTTTAAGGATTTTTACTATTTTTGTTAGTATTATTAGGAATTGTGTGTACATATGTGTATTAAATTGGTTGGTTAATTAATTTTAATCAATTAATGATTAAATATTTGGTTGTGTATAAATTTCAGAATATAAATGGTATGATAATAAGTATGGTTTACATACTTTTTATTGTATAATTATTTCATAATTATTGATACTAGTTAGCTAGTAGTAATAGATTAATTTAAATTAAAGATTACTTAGCAATTAAATGAATTGTTTAATTTGTTTAATTAGTAATTAATTAGAGATAAATCTTGTTTAGGATTATTTGCTTCTCGGGACTCGGACTCTACTTTGGACCCGGATACTCAGTTGCTGGACACAGGCAAGTACACCTTGCTTGACATTTACTATGCAGTATTTACATTTGCCAGTTGTTACTCTCGTGTGCACTCGTCTCCATTGATGACTACCTTGTATAGAGTTAGTATAAACTTGACACTGTCTCAGACACGTATCACATATGAGTGAGTTGAGTGCAGAGGTTCTGTGTTGACTGGCCATTAACATATGATCTTGAGTCTGTAGCAGTTTGGTTTAGTTATACTATTTACTATGACGTCTTGTATATTGTTCGTACCGCGTATGGTACAATTACATTGGGTGGGGAGAGTCTACTAGTGGTGTATGAGAATTTTTGTTTCCAATGTACGCTGGATGCTCGTAGCCCCTCGTTTCTTAAACCGTAGAACGCTTGGTGGCAGTTTCTTCTTCTTCTCCCCCTCTCATGTGCCACTAGAGATGTCTCGAGTGCATTTACACATAGATGGTTAGAACACCTTATTGCTTCCTTGTATTTCCTGTCCTTGTTTGGTTAGGAAAATACTGGATGGCATTCCTATTCGCTACTTTTACATTACTGCTCAGTATATTCATGCATATCATTTTCCTGTGTATTTGTTATGTCCCTGTGAGGACCTGGTATCTTTTCCAGAGCTTGACGAGCACTTATTCCCGGCTGATTAGGGAGTAGAGGGACTTGTTGACGACGACTTTGAGGTGGAGCCGCAGCCTTGATCCTCTGGAGGCTAGCTACATCTTCAGGCGTGGGTTTTATTTCCAGTATTCCGTTTATTTCCATTTACTACTTCATTTCATTCCAGTTGTACTCATTACTTATTCAGTGGATTTTTCTCCACTAGTCATTGTTGACATTTGGACTCTGTGGCACTGATGAGTTACTATTCAGTTACCTATTACTTTATTTTCATGGATGAGACTAGTTTACCTGCCTGTGGTGTTACTTTATTAGTTATACTACAGCGTACTACAATCTGGTCATAGTCCATTAAATTGGGTTTAGCTATGCTAGATTGTACAGCTGGCATGCCACGTGTTCTCGATCCGATTATTTGGAACTGGGGCGTGACAACGACATTCTCGTATACTCTGCTAGTGAAGAGGAGCATGAAGACCACCTCAGGAAAGTGTTGCAGGTTCTGAGAGAGAATCAGTTGTATGCCAAGCTCAGCAAGTGTGAGTTTTGGTCAGATTACATCTCATTTTTGGGTCACATCATATCAGGAGCTGGAGTAGTGGATCCCAGGAAGGTAGAAGCAGTAGAGAGTTGGCCAGTACCCAAGACCGTAGCAGATGTGCAGAATTTCTTGGGATTGGCAGGATATTACAGAAGGTTTGTGTCAGACTTTGCAAGGCTTTCAGCACCCATGACCCGCTTAACCCGGAAGGATGTACCATTCGTTTGGTCGGCAGAATGTCAGGCGTCATTTGAGACTTTGAAGCAGAAATTGATATCAGCACCTATTCTTACATTGCCAGTCGGACCCGGAAGTTTTACAGTATATTGTGATGCGTCAGGTAAAGGACTTGGATGTGTCCTTATGCAGCATGGGAAAGTGATAGCATATGCATCTAGGCAGCTTCGGGACCACGAGAAAAATTACCCAACTCATGATTTGGAGTTGGCGGCAGTAGTATTTGCTCTGAAGCTATGGAGGCATTACTTATATGGTGACCGAGTGGAGATGTACACGGACCACAAAAGTCTGAAGTACATTTTTACTCAGAAGGAGCTAAACTAAGGCAAGAAGATAGTTAGAGTTGATCAAGGATTATGACGTGGAGCTTCAGTATCACCCAGCAGCAAGGCTAATGTAGTGGCAGACGCTCTTAGCAGGAGAGGCGGCGCATTTATGTTGACAACACAGAGGCACATCTTAGAAGACCTTCAGGAGATGGGCATCGAAGTTATACTTCCTAGTGATGTAGGAGTTCTAACAAGTCTGCAAGTTTAATCCGACTTGGTAGATAGAATCAAGGCAGCTCAGGCACAGGACCCAAGGATTCAGAAGCTTAGGGCAGAATGTGAGTCAGGACTCGGGAAGGAGTGAGAATTCATGAAGATAGTATACTTAGGTTTGGATCACGTCTATGTATGCCTAGTGGAGATATCAGACAGGAGGTTATGGCAGAAGCTCACAGTTCTCAGTATTCTATTCACCCTGGAGGGACCAAGATGTACCAAGATATCAAGCAGCATTTCTGGTGGAACAGGATGAAGAGGGAGATAGCTAGATTTGTTTCCCGTTGCTTGGTATGTCAGCAAGTGAAGGCAGAACAGCAGAGGCCAGCTGGGTTATTGTAACCGCTTCCTATTCCGGAATAGAAATGGGAGCATATTACAATGGACTTTGTGACCGGTTTACCGAGATCACCAAGTGGTAAGGACGCTATTTGGGTGATAGTGGACCGACTTACAAAGGTAGCACACTTTCTTCCTTTCAGAGTAGGGCAATCTACAGAAAAGTTGGCAGAATTGTATATGCAACAGATAGTCAGGAAGCATGGAGTCCCTGTCAGTATTGCGTCGGATCGAGATACCCGTTTTACATCACATTTCTGGAAGAGCTTACATCATAGTCTGGGTACCAAGTTAAGATTTAGCACGGCTTACCATCCGCAGACGGATGGACAATCAGAAAGAACGATTCAGACTTTAGAAGACATGTTACGAGCTTGCACTCTAGATTTTGGAGGGTCTTGGAAGAGTCACCTGCACTTAGTTGAGTTCTCATACAATAATAGTTATCAAGCCAGTATCCAGATGGCGCCATTCGAAGCACTATATGGTAAGAAGTGCAGATCGCCGCTTGCATGGGATGATATTGGAGAGAGAAAGATGTTAGGCCCGGAAATGATTGTTCAGACGGTTGAAGTGGTTAAGGGAATTAGAGAGCGACTTCGTGTTGCGCAGGATCGACATCGTCATTGGGCGGACCAGCATCGTAGGCCGCTAGAGTTTTCTGTTGGAGATCACGTATTCTTGCGGATCTCACCTACTCGTGGGTCATTAGGTTTGGCGTTCGCGGGAAATTGAGTCCGCTACGTGGGCCCATTTGTTATCCTTGATCGGATAGGCGATGTTGCTTATCGTTTATCCCTCCCACCTTCGTTACGAGAGGTGCATGACGTGTTCCATGTATCTTAGTTACGTAGGTATGTATCGGACCCAAGCCATGTTCTCGATCATTCTGAGCTGGTTGGTGGTACCAACCTGTCTTACGAGGAAACAGCCTGTGTCCATTTTGGACCGAAGAGAGAAGATACTCAAGAACCGAACAATTAGTCTTGTCCGTATTGCTTGGGGTCATCACTCCTTGGGAGAGTCAACGTGGGAACGTGAGGATGATATCCGGTCACGGTATCCACACCTGTTTGACTCACAAGGTATATTTTTTTCTATGTACCTTGATTGTCCTGATTCCTCATGCTTATCACCTTATGGGTAGAATTGCTTGATATCGTAGATTGATGGATTTACGTATATGTTACTTGCTATGGGCATTGTAAACTGATTGCTTGCTCGCTAGAATTGCTTGTACTTAGATTGGTTTAGCCCCGATGTTTCTATCTTGCTTGAATTTGAAATTCCGAGGACGGAATTTTTTTAAGGTGGGTAGAGATGTCACTCCCCGTTCCCAGAATGCATATTTTAATACGTATATGCTTGAATGTATTTATTTAATATTTATCATGTATTATCCTGTATTTAAATTTCTTTAATTTCCTATTAATTAATTATCTGCTCTTTAATTTTTATGTTAATTAATTTCCTGCAATTAATTTCCTGCAATTTTATTTCTGCATTTATTTCTGCATTTATTTCCTGCTGTTATTCCCTGCCTTAGTCGTATTTTCGGGTTGGCCTTGTTGGATCCGAATAAACCCGGCCCAATTAGCTCCCACCTACCACCTCCTTTCCTATTTAAAGCTCCCACCCCTTTCTCTCTCCTCATAACTTCTTCTTCACCATCTTCTTCTTCTTTCTCCTCATCACTTCTCCACCTACCAGCAGCAACCGTAGGCAAGTACAACTTGCTCTAATGAGAACCCATTTTTATGGTTCAATTGTCTTCCTCTTGTGATTCCAAGAGAGTTTAGGTTTTAGCATTTTTGATTTCTATGGCTTATTTTCTCTAGATCTAAGTTGTTGTATTTCGGCTGTTCATGGGTTTTTGTCCACCAACTTGGCGTGTATTTCTGGCACTGGAACGAAGGCTCTGTAGGACTTGGAGTTCGGGAGATGTTGTACGCACACGTTCTTACGTGCTCGCGTAAAACATCAGCCCAGTCACGCACACGTTCTTACGTGTCTGCGTGTATTTTTAGTCACGCACACGTTCTTACGTGTCTGCGTGTATTTTTAGTCACGCACACGTTCTTACGTGTCTACGTGTATTTTTAGTCACACACACGTTCTTACGTGTCTGCGTGTATTTTTAGTCACGCACACGTTCTTACGTGTCTGCGTGTATTTTTAGTCACGCACACGTCCTTACGTGTTAGCGTGAATTTTGAGTCACGCTCATGTCTTTGTACTTGCGTACGTGACTTTTCACGCTCACCCAGTGCGTGCGTGAATTTCCCATCACGCTCAAGCTGTGCCTGCGTGAATGACTTTTCACGCATCACTTGTCACGCATCACTTGTCACGCATCACTTTTCACGCATCACTTGTCACGCATCACTTTTCACGCATCATTTTTCACGCTCACTCCTACCTACTCAACTTGGCGTACCTTTTCTACGCGTATGATTCCTGCATGACTTGTTGGCCTTAGCATAGACTTGTTGGCCTGATTGTCTTAGCATACACTTGTCAGCATGACTTCCTGACATTAGTGTTTCTATTTGCTTTATAATTTATTTAATAGTAGCAAGATACTTCTCCTATTATATCTGTATGTCTTTTTGCATAAACTTGAAAATCTTAGCATGTTAATATTTTTAATGCATATGATTGTGTAGAACGTGACTTGTGTCTTGATTAGTTTATGGATATCCAGTAAGACTGGAGTTCAACCCTGAGAGTTATAGACTCGACCCCATTGAATGCTAATTGACTTTCATGCCTTGTCACCGTTGATAATGATGGCTATCTTGACTAAAATTGATCATCGTTCCTAGTTGGAACTAAGAGACTGGCTAGTCGTCTTATTGAAATGAATGAATGAGACACGTTCATATTAATGAACTATTGTAATCGATTAGCCAATCCCGAATATTGACATACAGCACATGCAAGCTTCAATCTATTTATTTATTTATTTATTTATTTTCTACAAATACAGCATGTGTACTTTATGGTCAAGGCATGATTATTCCGTGGTTAGATTTGATTGTTGTTTACGCTATATAAGACCTACAACCTAGCCGCACGGGTATCGTTGTAGAGTCGCGCATATCGTATCCCGTACGAAAGTACTCATCCGAATGACCATGATCCACGGCATAGGATTTCACTTAACGTAGAGACTATTAAGTTAAATAAAATAATGATGGCATGGAGAGAATTGATTCCCGAGTTCTTACATGGCAGCCCCCTTGGGACGAGTAGTATCCGACGGGCCGGCTGGTTCCCACAGATACTGTAAACCTGCCACACGGACAGGGAGCGGTATCTGCTTATATTATATTGTATATTGTATATTGATGACGGACGTCCTGCTAGGACTCGTCTAATTCATGCATGGGCCAATTGATTGACTGGATAGACTAGCCTTGCTCGCACATAGTAAGAACTGAGGAATCTTTATTGCATTAATTCCAGGATAACTTGGAACTCACAATAGCAAGCCGTAGAAGTTGACTGGCCGTTCAAATTAATTTGTTTGTACACTGTATTCTGTTAGCTAACTGGGATGATCAGAATGTCAGGACATGATGGGCCAACTTCTGTCCTTGTTTGGTTGGGAGGTTGGTTCGAAGTGTCTTGATGTGATATGAGTCCTAGTAGCAAGTAGAGATCTATTATTTATTCTCTACTTACTGGTTTTAGTTCTCATGTCGTGCTCCCTTGTGGTACTTGCTATTAGAGGTCTAACCTCTCTGGTTTTGCATGGCCAGATTTAGAGCCGGTTCCCGAGGATTCAGCTTACTTCTACCTCCAAGATGGTCAATACTATGGAAATGATCGCAGGAGGACTCGAGTGGGTTCCTTACTCTCCACCACTCGTTTTGTTATTTACTTTATACCTTGCCGTTTGGCACCGACATGTTAGTCGGATTGTCTTGTACTTACTTTTACATAATTGTAATTAAGTCAGACTGCAGCTGATAACAATTGTGTATACTTGCTATATCATCTGGCTATATCTTGTAAAGCCAGATCTCAAGAACATTTTGACTGAGCGTTTGGGACGCCTTTACTGCTTTATCTTACATGTTCTCTATTTCTGTTTCCTTGTTCAAATGATTGAGACAATAGATGTGAAGTGACCATAGCAAGACTTTTATGTAGTATGTACCCCCTCGTCTGGTTGGACAGCTTTGATCGTATTATACGGTATTCATCTACCCGTAATACGTAGCTGGCTGAGTCATTCCCCCGCTCTCCAAGTATTCTGTTCTGGGGCGTGACATCGTGCTTCATTGTGGTTGAGTATTATATATCTTATACTTGTCCTTCATTCGGAGTTGAGATCTATGACAGTATATTATATATACTTGCGTGAGTTTTTAGTTAGCGACCTAGAACAGTGTTCTACCGCCGATTCTACGGCGTAGGCTGGACGTACCCACTTCTCGTGCCCCTACACTGGGTGTGGGTCGTGACAGAAGGGACAATTTGTCCAAACAAATTTCAGGGTATCAAGTTAGCACCTATAAAAGTTGGGGGTATCAAGTTAAAAAACAGTTATAGTTGATGGCATCAAGTTGTAACTTAGCCTAAAATAAACTTTTTTAAATGCAATTGTAAGCAAATTTGTGAAGCTGACATGACAAAATTATAGAAGACATAGTGAAGTTGGATCTACAGCTCTAGATAACGCACTTGACAACGTCTTCACCTCCACATCATAAATTATGAATAAAAATAAAAATAAAAAAGAATAAGACGAGAATTTGTCTTGAAAGTTGAAAATAATCAATTTTACAAAATTTACAAAACCCTAATTTAATAATATTAAAATAATCAAAATTTACTAATAAATCAATAACATGATTTAAACCTATTATTAAATAATCAATTTTACAAAAGTTCAAAATTGCCCTCATTTTAGAAAACTGATGATTACACGCATCACTCTGATATCTCATCCAGGCGCATCATTCCAGCATCTCAACGTATGCGCATCTCCGTGCATAGTCAGAGCGAATCACTCTCTCATCAGCACCAATCAGCCCTTGCGTAGCAGGAGGAGAAGCTCTCCTAGCTCGACAAAGATCGCGACACGATGCCCCGATCTTCGGAAGCAACAAGCACACTCGGCGACCTGCAGCTCTTCCAGCATAACAAAATCGGGGCACGACCATCCCGATCTTTGGATACAACAGGCACCTTCAGCCTGTGTCGAGACACGACGATTCCGATATTTGGATGCAACAGACACTTTCACAGGGCCGATGGTGAACTCGACACACGTCTTCGGAAGGAGTCCATCGTCAACTCGCCAAGGCAGGGGACCAATCGAGTTTATCTCCATGAAGGGAAGAAAAGTGAAACGAGAAACAAAACTTCTCTTCACGCAGCTACTTATAGGCCAGGGCAAATCAAACCCATGCGCCAAGTGGCAACTACCTCGAAGTCAGTGCAATAAACTTGCATTTATGGTGATGAATTTGCCGGCCCCTTCGAATTCAACCAAGTTAAAACAGTCATTAACGCTTCGAAGAACTCAACAGACGGGCCAAAGAGGATGCAATACCTGGCTGATGCACCGTCAGCACCATGCGCTCCGTACTGATGCGCCCAGTGGGACATAGATCCATGCGCCCAGATCGGAATTAACCGATGCGCCCCTTTCAAACTTGTCATCATCAAGCATTTAAAGTTGAATGACAAAGGCGACGACACATTCCAAGAGCCGTCCAATCAGCAGTCCTTTGCAGAAAACGAAGCGTCGCTGATGTCGTCACCATCATTTTACCTTGGGTCGGTAAACAACCGCCGCCGCATGGCCGATCGATCATTCGTATGCGCCTCGTGGCCATGCGCCATGACTACGTGCGCCCAGTGGACATACGCCCCATCAGCTAACTTCTGATCTCAAGCAACAGAAGACTTAAGCTCTACATGCGCCTCAAAAGCCATGCGCCTGGACTTGATCATGACTCCCAAAAGTCATGAGACCAACTCGCCTCCCCTGCGCCTGATCCTAGGCTCACCCTGATGCGAAGCTCTGCATGCGCCTCACTCAAAGCCATGCGCGTCCAGACTTATCTATGATGCCTAAAACTCATAGGACTAAGTCGCCTCCATGCGCCCGATCCTACGTGCACCCCGACAGATCACCCTCCTCCAAAACCGAGATCTTTGAGCCATAGGCATACGCCACGCGTCCTTTGACTCAGTTCTATTCAAAGAATGGGTGCTAACCACCCAAGATCTCAGCAACAACCAAATCTCAGCAACTGTTACGTGTCAGCTCCTCCGCGGCCCAACTTAGCAGTTCAAGCAGATTCCACTACAACCGGGGCGCATGTCCATGCACCCCCGCCAGCATCAGCCACGTGGCATCCCCATGTCCAGGTGCATCCGACATATGCGCGCGTGAGCAACCATCCTGCTATCTATAAATAGAAGGATCATTCCTTCACCCAACAGACACAGACAGAGAGAGATATATACAGACAGACTGTTATATCCATATACGAAGGCCAGAAGAGATACTTAACGTCCACTTCTTCTCGCAATGCTCCGGCATCCAGGGCAACCCAGACCTTCAGAGAGTTCGAGATTGTCGTCAGATCGTCAACGGAGTCAACGTATTACCACTCGCTCCATCGGCACGTACCCAGATAAAAACAAAAGTGTACTCCTAGGACTACGTCTAAGTCCTACATTGTACTATGTTCTGTTTGTAATTAAAATATCAATCCCAAAGAATTTTAATGGCAAACAGGGATCATGTAAACAGATTATCATTGCAAGAATTACTATAGACTCTAAGATGATAGCTTTAGACACTACATGTACAGAAGACGAATGGCTTAGAAATCTTATTATGCATATACCTATTTCTGTTCATCCTATTCATGCAATTTCTATAAACTGTGATAATAAATCTGTTATAAAACTACTAAAACATGATTCTGTGAATGCTAAGATGAACAAGCACCTGCAGCTGCGCTTCAAGTCAATAAAGAGCCTATTGGACAAATATGTGGTTCTTGACTATATAAAGTCAGAAAAGAACCTTGCAGACCACTTGACGAAGGGTCTGTCTAGGACATTGATCCTAGAATCATCGAGGGGGATAGGATTAAGCCCATAGTATAGTCACCAGCAGTGGCAACCCAATCGAGTCTGACTGGAGATCCCAAGAAGCCGGTTCAATGGATAAGAACAAGCTGGACTAGGTGTCTATTATGGAACACTGAACTGAGATTAAATTCTCTTTAAAATAAAGTCCAAGCGGCTGTACATGTGTACATTGATACCCCATTCCTATGGTGACAGTGTTCCTTTTGTGATATGGATATGGTGAGTTTAAACTCTTAATAAGTCCAAGCATGATATGCAGGGTTGATTCCTATCACCAACCCTTAAAGACTTACCTATATGAGAGGTCGTGAGGGCCGCGACTATAGGACAGGACGATCCTAGACAACTCTCATGAATGTGTAAAAGTGCGCATGGCCAACCAAACGCGCCACCCGATAGACCCAAGTACCTCTAGCGTACTATTGTGTATTTTCTGAGTCTGGTTCAAGAAGACTGATTCAAGGCGTAGTCCATCAAGCTCTTCTTCAGACAAAGACAATAGTCACTACGTGAGATTCAAGGCTGTAGTCCATCTCATTTATCCATATATAACTGCCCAGAAATTCTCTTACTCCTCTCTTATTTTCCTTTCTTCTATTTCCTTGGAACTTGAGTTTTTGAGAGGGGGGGGGGATTGTTGATGCTGCTTTGTTTGAGCAAAAGCTCAATTCCATGTACATAATAGTCCCACATCGCTGGAGCCAAGGAATTGTGTGTACTTATATTCCTTTATTCACTTTGGCTTCATTGAAGTTGTGTGGATAGCCTTTGGGCCCCACACGCGCGCCGCCGCCCGGCTCGGCTCGGTTCTGTTCGGCGCGCGTAATGGGTGCGGGTACATGTCCATATTTGCGGGCGTCGAATGTCGATTCGATTTCCTCTTCGGGTTCGGGCTGAGACCAAAAAAAAAAACTTTTTTGCTCCTATTCAATTTTGACCGTTACTATTCCTTTAAATTCTGTAACGGTTGGATTTTGAATTCCGTCCAGGTTCAATGAACCATGTATTTTTCATGTGGTGTAACGTTTTGTAACGTTCAAATTAA
>JANAVB010014955.1:0-29406 GCA_029216955.1 Iris pallida | reverse complement strand
TTTATTTGATACGTCATGTTGTTAACACGGATTAGTACTATAGGATCTTTACATTGAGATGTTATCCCCCTCGGAGCATCGGATACATCATGTCATGTGCGTTTCACTTTCATCATGTACTCTTATGCTTTCATTATTCATGTACACTCTTGTGATTCATGTACTCTTATGTTCACAGAGCTCTCATATTACCTTCATGTGTACCCATTTATGGGCCCCCATACGAAATATTGTACAATAACATAACTTGTCTGGATCCTTGTGTATTGATTGGGGTATGGGGGAGTAGAAGCAGTCATGTGAACAATTCTAAGTTCATTGTATAACTCTTTTGTAATCAAGTACAAATTCAAGATGCTCACATGTCTATCTTGTACTCTACGTCACTAATCGCTGATAGTTTCTCTACTTATAGTAGTTTATTACATTACAGTTCTCTCTCTTTTACTATATGTACTTTCTTTCAGCGTTTCATGTATTTTACTCTATTGCATGCTTTATATTCCTGTCTTGATATGAACTGTTGAGATTATGTGCTCGTTCCTGTCCTGTTGAAAATATTATAGACGATGACGAGGACCTTTGCCCTACCTATTATGGAACTGCCATAGATGACACCTGCGACTTGGACCTTCAACAGGATCCATCAGCAGTAGAGGATATCACCCCTATAGTTCAAACTGGATAGCTTAGACTTATATCTTATTTTGATATTTTGTCTTATTTAGATACATTAATGTTATATTTGGGAACTTGTTGTTATTCTAGATTTTGTGAGATGTTATCTTAGACACTTAGACTTCTTCTCCTGTTTGTATCTCATTTGATGATTTTCATTATTTATCTATCTATCTTATCGTACTTCTACCTTAGTTGTGATTGAGCTGTACATTTCTGTATTGTCCTCCATTTGGAGTATATCTGTACAGGTACCTTATAATTGTTAGATGTATGTGACCTAGGACAGCGTTCTACCGTCGATACTGTGGCGTAGGCTGGACGTACCCACTTCTCATGCCCCTACACTGGGTGCGGGTCGTGATAAACCTTGCTCCAGCTCTGGAGGCTCCTCAAGCACCATCTTCTTCTGCTGTCAATGGTCCATCAGCTTCATCACCTCCATTTGGGCCAGCTTCCCAAACTGACAACAACCGACAAAGGAAAACAGCCTGTCCGTTTTGATAAATTATTGAAGAAGACTCCAATTTTGGGAATTGAGAAGCCGTATAACTTTGATATACTGGCTCAGCTAGTTAATACTCCGGCAAGATTGTCAATTTTTTGAGCTACTCCGTCTCTCAAAAGAAACTCGAGAGACTTTGAGTGAAGCTTTGACGCAAGCTGATACTTGTCTAGCACTCCTCAAGAAGCCGAAGAAAGAGCCTGTAACTTGTCTTCATTGTCATAGTGTGATGGAGCTGATGCCAAACATCACCTTTACACGAGATATGATGTTGGAAGATAATCGTCATGACCGACCCCTCTACTTCACGGGATAGTCGATACCATGAAGGTTGATCGCATTTTGATCGATCCTGGTCTGCAATTAGCATCATGCTAAAGACTCTACTGGATGCATTAAAGATTCCTGTACACAATCTTTCAACAACCATCACGACAATATTAGGATTCAATTCTGGAAGAAGTGAACCTTTGGGAAAGATCTGCCTGAAAGTTCAAATAGGCAATCTTCGTACAAAGGTTACTTTCTACGTAATCGATAATCATGGATCTTATAATGCTTTGCTGGGAAGACCCATTCTGCATGAGTATAACATTGTACCATCCACTTTACATCAATGCTTTAAAAACGTGGACGTCAATGGACAAGTCCAAAAGGAAGTAGGCGACTTAAATCCTTTCAAGGGCATTGAAGCGTATTACGGACTCTCGAATGTACAAGGAGGAGTTCATGAAAGTTGTATCGGCGATTGATATTGAGGAAGATCAGAAACATACTTCAAAAAAGGTTCTCATGATCCTCGTCAAAGGATGTGCTACTCGTTCCTCTTCTTCTCAGACGTTGACTATACATCTTTCCTCTCATAACAAACAACCTCCTGCTGTAGAAAGGGAACAAAGGGAGCTCACCTCTTCTGAGCCTCTTGTTATCAATCTTCGTCGTAACAAACCTTCACCTTCTCCTTCTCCTTGTCCTCCTCTGGTTATCAACCTTACTAAGCTTTCTGTAAAGACTAAGAATCATGTTGTAAATGATGATGTACAAATCAATAAAGTAATCTCCTTTACAGTATACTGATGTTCTTTATTATACTCAATGATATTTAAAAATGTTAGATAACTTCGAACTACTTACCATAGCAGTTGAAGCTTCCCAAAATGAAGTATTGCTCGAGCCAATGCAGGACTCCTTCTTCTTAGTTCCTTCCAGGAAGAAAGATAAACTTTCGATACTTTTTAGTAAAGGAACGGAACAGAAGATCACGCCCGATAGTGAAGAAGAACATCACGATAATGGAAGACTTCAACTACGTCGTTATTCAGCAATCAAAAGATATTATTCAAAGATGGGCTATAATTTTAAAGCTGGTCTCAATGGCGGCAAAAAGGCGAACTCCTATTCATATTCCTACTCCAAAAGGAAAATCACAACAATACTACAGCAAAACGAAACGAGGATTAGGTTATACTTCACCAATTACAACTCCAAAAGCCTCCAAATCCGATGAAGAAGAGCGATCTAACTCTTCTGATTCTATCTTATGGGATTCAGACACTAGTGTAGGGCATGTCCATCGAGTGACTCTATCTTCCAATAGGGTAACTGTCGAGTTCTCGGAAGATGATGGAGACTTTGTTGAAGTCTCTGAATCTGATCCTTGGGCACAAACATGGATACTCAATGGGAGCTTCGCTTTGAAAAACGTGAGCCACCTACTGAAGATCAGTTGGTTCAAGTCAATGTTGGAGATGAAACTTCCCCAAAACCGATATTTGCCAGCAAAAGCCTCCCTGAAGTGGATAAATAGGAATTGATCCAACTCATTAGGGAATACATTGATGTATTCGCTTGGAGCTATGAAGACATGCCGGGATTGGATCCTCAGATCTCTACCTACAAGCTCAATATTCTGCCGAATGTGAAACCAGTCAAGCAGCAACAATGTCGGTTTAGGCCCGACATGATGGATGCCATAGAAGCTGAATTCAAGAAACTTTTTTCTATAGTTTCTTCAGAGAAGAACAATATCTGGACTGGGTGGCTAATGTTGTCCCAGTTTTGAAGAAAACAGGGAAGGTCCGAGTCTACATCGACTTTAGAGACCTTAATGAAGCTTGTCCCAAAGACGAATTCCCTCTTCCAATCACTGATGTCATGATCGATAATACTTGTGGATTTGAACTTAAGTCCTTTATGCATGGATTTAAGATATAATCAAATTAAGATGCATCCAGAAGATGAGAAACATGCATCTTTTCACACTCCTGTTGGAGTCTATTGCTATACCGACATGCCGTTTGGTCTCAAAAATGCTGGTGTAACTTATCAGCGGGCCATGAGTACTATCTTTCATGATCATTTATGAAAGACTGTTAAATGCTATGTTGACGTTATTGCAGTCAAAAGTCGTCTAAAAGAAGACTACATTCCAAACTTGAGAACTATTTTGACTAATGTGCCAGCATTAACTCAAGATGAATTCCACCAAGTCATTCTTAGGAGTCTCTAGTGGCAGATTTCTTGGATTCGTTATTACCTCTAAAGGTATACATGTTGACCCTAAGAAAATCAAAGCCATTCAAGAAATGCATCCTCCACGCAACCTAAAAGAGCTACGAGGATTACAGGGACGGCTTGCGTATATCAGGAGATTCATCTCAAATCTCTCTGGACTTTATAGACCGTTCACTCAACTCTTGAAGAAAGGTCTATCATTTTTTAGACTGAAGAATGTCAACAAGCATTTGAAGACATAAAGCAATACATGATGAACCCTCCAGTTCTAGTGCCTCCAGTGTCAGGAATACCCTTCCTGATGTATGTTCGAGCAACGGACCATTCCCTAGGTGCTTTATTAGCTCAGAAAATAAAGAAGTCATGAACAGGCTATCTATTACCTTAGCTGTACAATGATTGGAGCTGAACATCGATATACCCCAGTATAAAAAAATATCGAGCTTTGATGTTTGTTGTTCAAAAGACGAGACATTATATCACTGGCCAAACTATTCATGTTATTTCTAGAGTTAACCCCCTCCGGTCCTGATGAAGAAGCCCAGTACACTCAATTCTATGCTTGCAACATGGGCCATATTGTTAGCACAATATGATATGGTTTATGTTCTTCAAAAGTCTGTTAAAAGTCAAGCCCTTGCTGACTTTCTGGCAGCTCATCCAATTTCCGAAACGTCTAAACTCTATGACGAGATTCCAGACGAAACTTTGGAGTCCAACATGATTTCAGAAGAAACTCTTACATAGCGTCTATCCTTTGATGGTGCATCTAGAATCAAACCAAAAGGTGCTATTGTTGCTGGAGTTGGAATCGTCCTTGTTTCACACAAGGATTAGCTATTCAAGAGCATATTCTTTAGATGAGTCATGTTCCAATAATGTGGCTGAATACAATGCCCTACTCATCGGTCTCCAACTAGTTAAACAATTAGATATTGAGTATCTAGAAGTTTACGGAGACTCCAAACTGATTGTCAATCAAGTTAGAGACAGGTACGAAGTTCGACATCAAGATCTGGTTATATATCATGATGCAGCGATCAGGATGGCTACTTCATTCAAAGGCTTCTTCATCGAGCATGTACGTCGAACATGTAAAACAGAGGCTGATGCACTCGCTAATCTTGCAACAGTGCTAGCAATTCCAGTAAGAAGGCAATAAATGATCGTCATCACTAATAGAGAGTTATTGTGTAAAGAATAACTTAAATATTAAAGTCAATAACCCAAACATGGAAATCAACAATTCAGTTAAAATTTGTACTATCAGTGAAGATTGGAGGACTCCTTTCATAGACTTCATGGTCCATGATATCTTACCGAAGATCCTAAGGAGGCTACAACAATTCGTCGGCGGTCACTCAGATTCTATTACAATCATGCTACAAAAACACTCTACCGACGAACATTTAACGACTTACTTCTACGTTGTCTCGCAGGAGAAGCAAAACAATACTTCGTAAAGCTCATGATGGTGTTTGTGGCGTACGTCAATCTGGTCCTAAACTACAGGATCGTATTCGCCGTATAGGCTACTATTGGCCCTCGATGGTATCTGAAGCAATCGAGTATGCAAGGAAGTGTCGTGCATGTCAAATCCATGGTGACTTCATCCATCAATCATCAAAATTTCTTCACCCGATGGTAGCATCTTGGCCCTTTGAAGCTTGGGGCATGGATGTCATTGGTCCTATTAACCCTTCCTCGTCTCGAGGACATCGGTTCATATTGGCCATAACTGATTATTTCTCGAAGTGGGCTGAAGCTATACCTCTAACTGAAGTCAAGACAAGCAGCATTATCAATTTTATTAAATATCATATGATCTACAGATTCGGTGTTCCTCGGCGAATCATTCATGATAATAGGCTACAATTCATCAGTCAGAAGTTCATTCGATTCTGCGATGACAACAGGATCAATAATATTGCTTCTACAGCTTACAATCCTGCAGTTAACGGGTTAGGAGAAGCATTTAACAAGACCATCATCAAACTCCTCAAGAAGTTTGTTTCTACCAACAAACAGAACTGGAATGAAAAGCTTGGAGAATATCTGTGGACTTACCGTACTACTATACGTACTCCTACAGGCTGCACAATTTTCTCTTTGGTATATGGATACGAGGCCATCTTACCATTTGAAATTCAGATCCCTTCCCTAAGGATTGCCATTGCCAATGAACTCACAACCGAAAACAATGATCATCTGAGACTTCAGGAGCTTGAAGCGCTTGACGAGAAATGACTCCTAGCTCAACAACATATTGAGTTATACCAAGCTCGTCTATCAAAAGCCTTAACTGTAAAGTCAAATTCTGAACTTTTCAAAAAGGAAAACTAGTTCTAACCGTCAGACGTCCTATGACTATGATGCACATGAGCAAAGGCAAATTCGAAGCGAAGTGGGAAGGACCCTATGTTGTAAGCAAAGTTTTCTCCAACGGAGCTTATTAATTGACTAGTATGGATGGTCGAGTCGCCATGATGCCCATTAATGGAATTTTTTTAAGAAATATCATGTTTGAAGACAAGGAGATATCAACACAGAGACTCAGAATGTAAATAAAATTTATTTTATTGCATAAATTCAAGACAAAAGGAAATACATAAATTAACGAGGATCAGAGCCCTCTTGATTGAAAACATATTCCGTAAGAAGCTCGAAGACATTATTGTTCGATGACACCAACAATTCACATGCAGCTTTTCTCAAAGCTTCTTCCTCGGCAGTACTCCCAAGCTCCACCAGTTTGGCTAGAATGTCCTGCTTCTGTTTAGCGATAGCTGAAAAGGCTTGCTTATTCATCAGTCTTTTCATCTCTATTTATTTCGTGAATATGCCAACATTTATTATCGTATATTTACTTTTTGTAAATAAAGCCATAAGATAATAAATACTCAAAATCGCCAGTGGAGCCTATTCGAATAATCAAAACTGTCTTTTTGAAACCCAGCTATTTTAAAAGATATCTTTTCTTTATGATACATCCGTATTATCACAGAAATCCTCTTTTTAGACATGATATCATGTCTTTAAGTACCCAACGGACTTTAATATCATCAATAGAAAAATGAATTCACGTCCACATTACATCTGGACTCTATTTTCTATATCATCACATCAAATCAAATGATAAAGAAGAGAAAATCATTCTTTATTCCTTCTTTAAAAACATAGATACATCTTAATGGAAATCTATTACATCTCGGATTTTCATTCTAAATTTAACAAATGAAGGTCTATTACATCTGTGGATCTTCTTATTGGTGCCAGTTTCTTGTCGACTCGACCTGAAGCAGCGAGCAAGGCAACGGAATCAACTCTGGTCTTCTCTCTCAGAAAGTTGAGAGGAGAACCACAGAGTGCAGCAGCTCGAAGAAAAGTTGCTATCAATACAACTGGTGGAGAAAAGACGACCTTTTGTGAGAAGCAGGAATAAGATCACCCTTGTGATACGATTCCTAATTTGTGTCTCCACTGTCCAACTCTCATGTATAAAGGCCCTTCCTACCATCTTGAGGAAGCCCTTTTAAACATGAAGAGTTCTGAGCTCTCTGATGTGTATGTCAAAGTGGTTCAACTTCATAGCATCCAAGATCACCGATACCGGTTCTGGGAATTTTTGTCAGTTGGTCCCCTGCAAACATCAGAAAGAAGAGGAGAATATAGTAAATGTTCTTTTCTTCTCGCAACTATTCATATGCAATTGAAGCTAAAATATTATACACGTCTATAGGCGTATATTTCAGAGAAAAAACACTATGTGTTGTTCGGAAGCTGATATATCAAGACAGTTACAGAACAAAGCTCACATATGCCTAAAATTGAGACGTGTCAACACAATTACGCGACAAAAGTTCATATGTACCAGGATTTATAAAGTCAAACTATTTTTTATTTTATAATAAAAAAAAGATAGACACTACAAGGCACTATGGCCATTATGTAAAATGACGATCTTATGTCACATTATTTTTTTTTTCTCGCCATCAGCCGGGCACAAAGCAGTGCTCAACTCCTCTATATTATGGATCCCCAAGCGATACATCAGATGAAGGAATTCTTCCCTGTTTTCCAGTACACCACGATCTTCGGAAGACGATGGCCCACCTTGGGGACGAGCGAAGACTGTTGGGGTTAGGCCAAAACAGATCAGAAAGTTCTTCGCCCTCAAGGATGGGTCGGTTTCCAGTAAATACGTCGTAGGCGCAGAATTCAACTTCTCGCCATCGACAGTGAGGTTTGCCTTCTTGGGTGCCATGAGA
The DNA here is from genome assembly GCA_029216955.1 of Iris pallida. Classification (NCBI taxonomy): domain Eukaryota; kingdom Viridiplantae; phylum Streptophyta; class Magnoliopsida; order Asparagales; family Iridaceae; genus Iris; species Iris pallida. The sequence continues at coordinate 21,441 of JANAVB010014955.1, read as the reverse complement.
GTGAATGAAGATAGAAGATTGCAACCTCATGCCTATATATACAGTGAAGGTCGGCTCCCGCCGATTCTTCGTCTTCCTAATAATGGGCGCATAACACTTAATGAGGGAGAAAAGAAAAAGATGTTTCGAAAAAAATGCCCCATAAATAGGTTCATCGTTGGGAAAGAACCGAGTATTTAATGCTCTATTCAGTCAGGCTATGGGACACTCACATTGTGCCGCACTCAGCATGCACGACCATCAAGTTGTGCAGCAATCATGATGTGCCGCATCTTGCCGCACAAATGCGTCAAAATTGTGCCTAAAACATAACATGGATTTTGAAGCATCGCACAACATGGGTCAATAGCAACCAAACCCTAAAAAGAGAGGCGCAAGTTATGAGTTGTGCCCCACTCTAAAAAGAGGTGGGTGCACGACGTCAGGAGCCAGCCAAACCCTAAATAGGGTGATGGATGATCGGGTCTATGATAAAAGTGCTTACCTTCCATGGCTGGGTTGGCCATCTCCCGGCATGACAAAGGTGGAGCTCGCATGGATGCCTCGGCCACAATCTTTCCTTTCTCGGCAGCAGAGTGCTTGGGTGCCATTGATGTCGATCGAAGCTCTTAAAGATTGGGAAAATAAGAAGAAGATAGGGTTTCTCTTGAGCCATCCCAAATGACGTGAAGAATAAAAAAAAACTCCAAAAGTGTACAGCTATTTATAGCCCAAACAGTTACGTAATTTGTTCTGAAGAATTGGGCACAAGTTGACTGGCGCAATCCAGACAAAACTAGCATAATTCAAAGTATTTTAAAACATGGAAGTATTTTCAAGTTTTGAAAACTTTGAAGGGGGTCTTGTAGAGGCTAAAAATTAAGTTGTGCCACCCATTAAAGTGTTCGATCATCAGATGGCGCCAAATCATTATGTTGTGCCAAACCATCAAGTTGTGCAGCATTAGATTATGCCAACATCTGGTTGTGCTGGAGTCAAGTTGCGTGAGGGCCATGTGGCACACTTCCTCGAGAAGATATAACAGCATCATCATTACCTGACAGCTCACAGCACGAAGATTAAGGAAAATCCATTAGAATCCCGTAAATCATAGCGCTCGAGAAGATTTTGTCAGCATGTAATTAATGCTAACAGCTGGTTCATGCAAGTCATTGTGTGGCACGAGAATTAATCAGTATAGCATAGAAGACCCAGTCAAAACCGCCAGTTGTTGTGTTGTGCCCATGCGCAACCTAGCTAGTTGGCACCACCTGATCAACTCTTATTTTAAATAGGATGACGTGGCGCACTAACCAGCAACTTCGCAGAATGTGCCCACTATACTGCCCGTGACCACACGCATCTAAATCAAACGATGCCATGCATCCACAGCAGTTGGTGCAACCGCTCGCACAAGTTGCTACGTTGCGCCCACGCACACCCTGATGAAGCTCGTGCAGGGTAATTAAACAGTATTCAAAATAGAGTAACGTGGCGCACAAGCCGCTAACTTCGCAGACCGTGCCCACTACACTTCCCATGACCACACACATCTCAATCAAACGATGTCATACGTCCATAGCAGTTGGTACAACCGCTCGTGCAAGTTGCTATATTGCGCCCACGCGCAACCTGATAAAGCTCGCGTAGGGTAATCAAACAGTGTTCAGAACAGAGTGTCGTGGCGCGCAAGCCACTAACTTTACAGAATGTGCCCACTACACTGCCCATGAACATGCGCATATCAATCAAACGATGCCACGTGTCCACAGCAGTTGGTGCAACCGCTTGCGTAAGTTGTAATATTGCGCCTACGTGCAACATGATAAAGCTCGCACATGGTAATCAAACAATGTTCATAACAGAGTGATGTGGCATGCAAGCCACTAACTTCATAAAACGTACCCACTATACTGCCCACGACTACGTGCATCTCAATCAAACGATACCACACGTCCACAACAGTTGGTACAACTGCTCGCACAAGTGAACAGGAGGCGAGCAACCTGAATTGCGCACAACCCAGAATAACTACTAAATAGTTATTTCATGAACTCTATAAATAGAGTTTCAAATCAATCCCATTAAAGCATCAAGAATGATCATAATCTCCTGCTAAAGTGTTGTTGCATCCTCTAGAGGATCGTGTCTTCGATATCACATCGTCCAAGGGATAAAGTAATCGTCTTCTGATCAGATTCCTATAGTTGTACTTCTCCAGAAATCAATTGTACTCCTGTTCCTTTTTTCTAAGTTTGTAATAAAGACTTGTTTTTGCAAACACCAATCTATTCAAATTTTATTCGTATCTTTTACTGTAATCTCACAATCACAAACGGAACATTAAGATCTAAGGTTGGTGGGATTGATATTGAATTTGATGCCGATGATCTGGCACTCATGCTTATATTCCCAATGAAGGGGAAGCACTCGTGGATATCACCTCAGTTCAATTTCCAGGCCACGTAACTTTTGACTCTTTTCATGATTCGTTATGTGCACCTAATCCACGTCCCAAAGGTAGTCTTCGACCCAAGCATAAGAATGACTACTTCTATGACCTTCATTGGTTGATATTTTCTCTATCCTTCCAAAACAATCTTCTATGGGTGAGGTCACAAATTTGTAACCTCTGCTACTTACCATCTCTACTTCCAATTCCTTTTCCTTTTAGTCTACCTAAGACTTTTATCGTTGCTATGGAATTGTATTGCATGACACCGTGATGAATTCTCTATGCGATGTATCTTTCTTATATTTTTAAGTATTTTGAGGTTAACTTGGATGACTATCCAAGAGAAATCCTACTGGCCAATCTTCATGAGCATTGTAGAGTTGCTCATGTTACTGCAGTACAGCCTTCTCCACCTCCTTCTATTGATCCATCAGCTGGTAGTTCCCATCCTTCACATCATCCCATTGGTGTCACTCTTGAGTCTCTTAAGGCCTTGATTATGGATTAGTTTCCATCTATGAATTTCTATACTACTCTCCAGTTCTAGGCTATGACCAACACCATGAAGGACTTTAGCTACAGTTTTGCTCACAACCCTGGCGGTCATATTCCCATGGTTCATGATCCCTCGGTGCTCGGTTATCGGATTGATGATCGAGAGGCTCAGCGCTATTTTGACCCTACTGCTGCCCGCTATGATCTCAACGCACTGCTGAGTCCGGGAATCCTTCTCGGGCGACGAATGCTAATGTTAATGAGGATGATGATTGAAGATGATATCTAGTGATACAGAGTCACCATTCTGTTCTAGTTTTCTTTTAGTGCTTATGTATTAGTGAAATGCTTCTTCAAAGCATTTTTAGTATTTCAGTATTTTGGCATGTATTAGTTTATGCACTCTACGTATCAGTTTCCTATTTCAATACTCTATGCATTTCTAGTTATGTGATTTCCTTTATGCTTACTAGTTTATGTGCTACTTGTTATCTATGCTGAGTACATTTCTATTTCTGTCAATTTTGATTCTATGACAAAAGGGGGCAAAATTCTATAATACTTTTTATTACATACATGCTGAATAAATTTGTTGAATACATCAAATACATATATATTGCTCTATTGCTTATAAAGAAATTTTGTTTGAGACAATCTTTGCTAGATCTCACAATGTTAAGTGGACTAGATCATTTATTACGGGGGAGCAAGTCAATAAGCAAGCTATTGTACTAATGAACAAGCAACTTTCGTACCGTACCAACCTACTTTCAAACAAGCTGAACTTTTGCTAAAAATATCAATCGTAATTTTGTCAAATATCAAAATAGGGGAGATTGTTGGCCTATGTAGCCATGATCAACTTGATTTCGATAATTGACTTAAAACTCTGACTTTGATATGGAAAGACTTCAAAGATGACTACAGAAGATGCACCTGATCGTCGAGCAAACCTATTTCTATTTTATGCTGTATTTTTTATTTCTTGAGTCTAGATTATTTGTGAGTCGTGATCACTAGCATCTAGAAGTTTACCCTTCCAAAAATAAACCTTTCATGTGTCCCAAACCAAACTAACATCCAAAAGCCTACATGAACCAAAAAATTTCTAAAAATGACTTAACCGAACTCGGGCCGAGTTCTACCCAAACTCGGACCGAACTCAGTCCCCAGGAATCACTCTTGGTCAGAAGCATTCTCTAGTCTTTTGGATCTTCAACGTTCAAAATTTTGAACATTTATCGTAATCGAGTTCTGCCCGAACTCTGGTTCAAAAACTACGATAAATAGAGAATAATTTGACATTCTAATCACTCAATCCATTCTTCATCTTCTCTATCTATTCTAAGCCTTCCTATTACCAAGAGCTTTCAATATTCACATTTCCAAGAAAACTCTCATTCTTTTAAGTGTTGGTGGTTTTCGATTAGGAGTATTCAAGTTGTAGAAGCTTGGAGTATAAAAGCTCTTCTGAAAGAGTTAAAGTTTGATCGTTGGCTTTGGACTAAAATACGATGATGTTGAAGTTGGCGTATTCTTCGGAGTAAAGTACGCGGTGTATCCTCTATTTCAAATAGTAGATTAAACATCGAGTATGAGTACTTGAGACTGGACTAGGCCTCTTAGAGAAAAACTAGTATAAAATCTCGGTGTCTGCGTATTGCTTTCTCGTCCCGATTTACTTACTTTTGTGCTTTACTGCATTTAAGTATCTATTTATATCTGCCATTACCTGCATAATTTTTATTGGAGATATTTCTTTCGATACACTCTATACACCCCCTCTAGAGGTGCCATCGATTCTACACTATTGTGCTATTATGTTAGCCAATCCTATTGGATTGAGTCGTACTCTTGTACTATTGTGGATAGCAAATCCTATTGGATTGAGTCATACTCTTGATTATTGTGGCTAGTCAATCATGTTGGATTAAGCCATACTATTGTAATATTGTGGATAGCCAATCCTATTGGATTGAGCCATACTATTACAGATAGCCAATCATGCGTTACCCGTATGATTAAGTAGTACTATTGTGGACATTGTTATTGCTAGAACACTTGTTAGAAATGTTGTTTCAAATACAGCTAGTTCAATTTCTTTCATGTCTAATTCATATTCAACGCGATGCTCTAACCACTCTGTCTTTTCATCCTTATTACATGATATGCTAACTAGTTATGGTACAATTCATTATGCTCATCATGTATTATATTCAATATTACTATTTTATAGCTTTTATCATTTAATTGGAACTGCTATTAGAGTTTGTGCTTCGCTCCAATTCTGACTGGATATATTTTTCAGATGACGGTTGTCCTACCTATTATGGCCCACGGGGTGTAGTAGGCATAGATCTGCTGACTCTGATTCATGAGGGTTTAGCTCCAGCTAAGGAGGCTCATTTCCCGTCTTAGTTAGGCTAGATTTGTACTGGATTTGTCTCCAGTTTGATGACTTTTGGCATGTTATTGTTTTAGACTTGTATTAAAGATTAGTTAACTCTTAGACTTTCTGGACTTGTATTATTATTTTATGTTAAAATTTCTTGGATATTTCGTATCATGTTGTCATTTTGTTTATCATGTTATTAATCGTCTTTATAGTCATGTGATTGAGTATAAATATTATCATTTCTTATCCTCCGGTTGGAGGTTATTATCTTAACAGGTTATGATAATTATATTGTTAGTTAGTTTAGTAGACCTAGATAACGTTCTACCGTCGATGCTATGGCATAGGTTGGGCGCCGTCATGCACTTGTGCCCCTACATCGGGTGTCGTAACATATTCATGTGGTGGTCCATGCAGATCTAGCTTCACAATAGAGCGATGTCGTGGTAGTGCAACAGCTTAGTTGTACTACTGCGAGCCTATGATAGGATATAGGAGATAGGGTACTAGGGTAAGTGAGTACTCAATCACAATTAGGACCTCTTCAGGGATTCCTGGGACGACCCTGAGAATCTCATTATAAACTCTATCACGAATGTCGTTTCCCCTTGTTTCTGTCCACTCTTCATTGTTTGTTGTTGAAATTTATTCTTGATGATCGTTGATGACTTTGAATTTGTATTAGGGACAAGCTTATGGACTATATCAAGGGTATATTCTGGTAGTACATACTAGGCGAGTCAATGAGGATTGCAGCCATTCGTCTTGGTCGTGGAGTCTAGAGTTTACTACGATGCTAGCTGGCAAAGCGATTATTCCGAATAACATATTTATGGATATACTTATCTTAGTAATGGATTTTGGGATTTCTCGCCATCATGCTAGCTGGCAAAGTGGTTATTCCGAGTAAGTTAATTTTATATCTATATAACATAAATGTGGGACCGGAGGGTTATCACATCTATGCTGACTTGCGAGGTGAAGATTCTGGATATCACGATTTTCGGCCACAACAATATGATTATCAGATTCTATTCTAGATTGGTTCACGGCTTATCACCTCTAATATCCTAGATTGTTGATTGTTGCATTTAGCATAGGAAATGCTAGGCCGTGGAGATTTGAATTGCTATCTTCCATTTCATTTTGTTCGATTGTTAACCTTCTTAAATGTTATCCTTCCTTGATAATATCATGTGCCATATTGACTTTATTTTTTAATCTATTTTCAAGATGGCATCCATGACTAGATCCTATCGTCCTAGACCTGTGGCAGATTCTGAGCTGTCTGCTACCTCTCAACCTCAAGACCCGGCTGCATGAGTTGCTCAGACCACTTCTTTCGTCCATGTGGGAGTTTCAGCAACTTTTGGGGGCACGTCTTCTCCAGTATAGGGGGTCGTACCAGAGGTTGTTGTGGGCGTTCCTCCTCCTCCTGCGCAGAAGACTGCTCCATCTGTTCTAGAAAATCTTTCGCCTTCGCTCTAGTACCTACTGATATGGGATAGATGTTTGCCCAATTCAAAGAGATGCTAGAGGCATAGATGGATCAGTCACAATGCGACAGGGCATAGAGAGTACCCATCAGATCGCTCTAGCTGCAGTAGAGCGAAAAGCTCTGGCCCAACAGTAGGGTAACTAGCAGAGGCCGGATGGCATTCAAGATTCAAGAAGCTGGGGCCTCGAGACTTCAGGGGGACTAAGGGCATCATCTACGTTGATGACTGGCTCGAAGATATCAAGCGACTTATGAGGGTATCCCGCCTCGCTGATGACTTAAGGGTTGAGGCAGTAGGGCTTCAATTTTTTGATATTACACGTACCTTGTTCAGGAATGAGCCGTCTCTTGTTGGCGATGGCCATACCATGTTGTAACCCGAGCTTTTATTACCCTTGTCTTATTTCATTTACAGTTCATTTTGGTATTGTTTTATGTATCTTGCTAGTCCCCTGAGGACATGATAATCTCCTTAGGTTGTTGGTAAGCTTATAGTATAGACATATGGATGGTATGATTTTGGCTACAGGGTTCAGGTATTGCTTGTAGTGTTAGTTTATTATTTAATCGTGATTCTATTTCCTTTCCTATTATATCTTGCTTATTTAGCCTAGTTTTACTGGACCTCTATGATTCTTCGAGTCCAATCCAAACATATATGCTAATGGACTATAGACCATGACACATTGTTTATTCTTGATTTTATTCTTTGTTATCGATTGAGATATAGATTAGTTAGCTTATGTTAGTATGCTATTCTGCGTACTACGATTAGGATAAGTCCATTAAATTGAGATACTTATTCTAGTCGTACAACTGACATGCTCAAGCCTTAGGTTCCCTATATAAAGTGAAACTAGGGCATGACATGTATTTGTGGTGGCCCAGCAGGTCGAGTTAGCTGCATCGGTTACGTTACTATACCGAGCGGGGCTGTAATACGATAATAGAAACTCAATCCATAATTGTTCTTAAAAATCTCTTTAATCTTATCCATCTCCGTTGGAACTCAAAATTGAAGTCAATCATCCTTTCTTGCACACCTTATTTTTGACTCTCGTCCTTCCTTATTTTGGGAAGACGAACAACTCGTGCTTGATAAACCCTTTAAGGTTATATTCTATCGTATGATAGTAGTTAGTTGATAGTAATTAAAAAGGGATTGATTGGTTAAGGTAATAAAGATTTGGATAGACAGCTCTATAGATAAACCGAGTAGATCGGATTGGCAGTATAGGATCTATATATACGACTTAACCCGAATAAGAGAACTTAGGAATCATTAGGAAAAACTATTCTACAATCTAGCTATGTTAGATAGAGATGTATTGGAGTACCTATGCTACATAGAGTGGAACTATAGGTATACAAGTTAAATTGGTTTAGTCAAGAAGATATGATATATTTCTCAACCAAAGTGATCCAAGTGACATGAGAGATTATATAGAGAAATTTTAGAGCTAGTCACAATTCCCTAATTAGGATATGATCACCCATGTGGAAGACTATAGTTGGAAGGACTCAAGAATCACACCATGAATAGAATGATTCGACAGATACCATACTTGAGATAAGTATAATCCTTATAGGAGTTTTAGGGTTGTATAGAGGTTGAGAAATGTCCCTTAGACGATGTAAAAATCATGAAAATATGCATATGTTAGGAAATAAAGTTACCTTGGATAGTGGTCTGAAGAATCCTCATTAGGGGATATTTCTGCCAAAAGAATATATCAAAATGATACGTGGTGATAGGTTGTACCATAAGAGGATCTAAGGATATTTGGATATGACTGTGTTAGACTAGATAGACGTCTAGATATAGCAGGAATAGCCTCGAAATGATTATTAACAACTATGACTAGGAGATTGATCAATAGGTAAGTTAGTTGTCAAGGTATCATAGATATGCATTGCCTAGTATTTACTTCCACCCTTACCTAGCAGATAGACATAGAAGGGTTAGATGTACTTGTAAGTATTGGATATTTTCCTATAGGTTGAAAGGAGTAGGTTGTTAGCCATACTATTAAGGGATTTGGTATATATCTACAAGAGTATGGGATAGAATTTAAGGATTAATTATGATATTCCTATCTTTAGTGGTTAGACCTAACTGAGGACATGAGAGTAGAATTAGAAATCTTACCTCAAGTAGACTAGTAAACCATAGCTATTTTAAGTCCTTCATCAAAACCAGTTAGTTAGGAATCCCAAAGAACTTGTAGAAGATTAGCTAGTCGCATTTGTAAGAATCAAATGCTATCCTAGGAACCCTTGATAGAAAACTCAACATTCTAATAGGAGTAGAAGCTCGACACCTCTGCCTGACTGATCATCCGAATCTCAGGATTATCCTAGAACCTCTAGTAAGGCTCGTCCTTGATCATGCCGCAACCCCTTCAATTACGAATATGTTTTGCAAATTTTTGTCCCAATATTTTGGTCATAACTAGTCATCTCAGTTAGGTGAATGAGTATGGCCTATACATCTAACCTAAGTTGAGCAACACTAAGGATCAATCTTTACTCCTCTGTACATCCATAAATATAACATCCATATCATGATAGGCACCCGTCATTACTCATTACCTACTCAAATTCTCTTCATCAAGTCACTATGACTTAATGCTCCTTATTTATAGTCATATTGACTGTTTTCTAAGAATGACTTCCTTATCCTTTTATGTTGTGCTACCATTTAGTTCCAATAACCTAGGGTTCCATGGTAGCGAGATTATAGGGCCTCGCAAATTTTAAAGTTTCCCTATATTTGCGAGTGATTGGGATAATCTTCTTTCCAAATAAGCTAATGAGTTAGTAGTTCATGATACCCACTTTCTAATCAGACTATTTGGTGTCCGCTACCGTGACTTTGATAGTTGGAGCGCAAGACTAGCTATTACTTCAAACAAATTCTATATACAAGGCCTAGACGAGTCTACCTTCAATTATGCCTATTATGTCTCACTCAAACGTGTCTCCTCGTGCACTATTCTTAAGTGGATTTAGCTTGAGTTCCATCCTTGGGTTAAGGTATATGGTACATAGATAGTGATACCAAGTTGGCTCGAGCCAAGGTATACAAATAGTGTTAAGGCTTAGCTATGAGGATACTAGTATATATTATGTAATATTGACACCCTTGTATCCTATATAGCCAAATATAGCCTAGATACATAGTGTATGGGCCCAATATCATAGGGATGGACTTATATGACCTAGATATGGCTAGTTTGACCAAGTTTGACTAGTTTGACCTAGAGTTGACAAAGTTTGACTAATTTGACCTAGAAATGACTTTATGGCCTAGATTTGGACTAGTTTGACTTGTATTCATTTCAAAACTTGGTATTGATATAATATTCCATATTTAGGTCTTCAAGGCACCGTATTGGACATTGTTGGTACTACACACCGGATCTTAGACGAGTACATTTTTTGATAGTTTGTATTATCTAATTCTTATTATGATTCATGTATTTAGTAATTTACTACTTGATTTCTGACACGATGGTCACATGGTTTAGTTGTTATATTTTTGTTTGATATATATACTTTTCTCATTCTTATTGTACAGTTCGATCTTCATGTTCATGTGTTGACACCCTATTGTGATATTATGGATAGCCAATTATGCGTTACCCACATGATTGAGTCATACTTCTGTGCTATTATAGATAGTCAATACTATTGGATTGAGCCGTACTCTTGTACTATTGTGGATAGCCGGTCTTATTGGATTGAGTCGTACTCTTAATTATTGTGGATAGCCAATCCTGTTGGATTGAGTCTTACTATTATGATATTGTGGATAGCTAATCATATTGGATTGAGTCGTCTATTGTGGATAGTCAATCATGCGTTACCCATATGATTGAGCCATACTATTGTGGACAATGTTATTGATAGAATACTTGTTGGAAATGATATTTCAAATATAGCTAGTTCAATTTCTTTCCTATCTAATTCATGTTCAATGTGGTGCTCTCACCACTATGTCTTTTCATCCTTATTACATGATATGCTAGATAGTTATGGTACAGTTTATTATGCTTATCATGTATTACACTCACTATTACTATTTTATAGCTTTTATCCTTTAATTGGAACTACTATTAGAGTTTGTGCTTCGCTCCAATACTGACTGGATATATTTTTCAATTGACGGATGCCCTACCTATTACGGCCCACAAGGTGTAGTAGGCATAGATCGGAAGACTCTGATTCAGAAGGGTTTAGATTTGTACCAGATTGGTCTCCAGTTTGATGACTCTTAGCCTGTTATTGTTTTAGACTTGTATTGGAGATTAGTTCAATCTTAGACTTTTTGGACTTGTATTATTTTTTTATTTTAGACTTTCTTGGATATTTCATATAATATTGTCATTTATTTATCGTGCTATTAATCTTCCGTATAGTCTTGTGATTAAGTATGAACATTATCAATTCTTGTCCTCCATTTGGAGATTATTATCTTGACAGGTTACGATAGTTATATTGTTAGTTAGTTTAGTAGACCTAGACAGCGTTCTACCATCGATGCTACGGCATAGGCTGGGCGCCATCACGCACTCGTGCCCCTACACCGGATGCGGGTCATGACATGCTATATGGTGATGCCTTTCGGCCTGAAGAATGCTAGCATGAGTTATCAATGTGCCATGAGCACCATCTTCGGCAAACACCTCAAAAAATGGTCGAGTGCAACAAAGATGACATCGCCATCAATAGTCGGGGTAAAGTCGATCATCTCCAAGACCTCAAAACTGTGTTTGAGCTAATGTAGGTGCATTAGATAAAAATGAACCAGACCAAATCATTATTAGGGGTATCTAGTGGAAAGTTCCTGAGTTTCGTTATCACATCAAAAGGAATCTACATAGATCATAAGAGAATACGAGCCATCCTCTCCAAAGAACCTCAAAAACTCTGATAACTCCAAGGGAGGCTGGCGTATATCAGAAGGTTATATCAAACCTCTTCGGATGATGCAAACAATTCACTAATCTGATAAAAATGGACGTGTGATTCGTTTGGACCAAAGATTCCCAAATGCCTTTGACGATATCGAGGTGTATCTTATTGAACTGTTCAGAACATGGTACTACATTAAGTTCAATGGAGTCATGGAATATTTTTGGGACAGTTGGGTCATCGAGGCAGTTCATAGACTAGGAACTGCATAGAGATAGAAAAGTTCTGAAATACAGCCACTAGACGCATGGGCTACGTACACATTTTTTTCCTTGTAACCCGTTGTTTGCGTCGAAGAACTGGGTATGATGACCATGGACTTATGATCAGTATTAGTTTGGCCTCTAGCGTCCATGATGCTATGCTATAATAGGCCTATGCTTCCCTAGAGAATTATATTGATCCTATTTGGCCTATAGCCCCTCCGTCGAACGTGTTGTCATTGCATTACACTTAGTCTGGTACACCCCTTATTTATTATAGTAGTTCATATAATTAATGGCATATTTTTATGTATCTTATTATGTCCCTCTGAGTACCTGGTTTCTTTCCAAGCATAGCTAAGCAAAAGTACGAGAAAATTTACAAACCGGTCTTGATGTTGTTTTCAAGGATGAGAAGATATGCCTAAGACAGTACATCTGATCTTGGGTATGGTACCATCTTGGATGCAGTCCATCACTAAATTCTATATCTAGTTATCTTATTTTTTGCATTTCCGTTCAGTACCTTTATTTCAGAATATTTGAGTAGTGGATTCGTCTCCACCAACTTTATACTCATTATTGTTCTGTATGACTTAGTACTGACTACTTGGCTTTATCGTGCTCAAACTAGTTTATTTTTCTGTGGATGAGATTAGTATATTTGAGACACTGTTATTATTTAGATACAACAATATACGTACTTGAGGATTCCATTAAAATGGGAAAACTCTTGATTATGTATTTGCTGGCCATTGTTATATAGTCTAGTCTCGCATATTTTACGACTAGGGTGTGAAACCAGGTCTAATGTACTAAAAATTGGGAACCTGAAATTTTTTTTTGTTTACTAGGTGTACTCTTGCAGCCATATACCATGTCGTATTAGCACCCGTGCAACCCTTGAAAACATATTATGTTCAAAATTTCAACAAACATAACAAGCCCATTCCGTATTATCCATCAAAATCTGAACTTTTTTGAAATAACAAGAACAATGGTCATACTCAAAAGCAGCAAAAATTTAAAAAATAAAAAATAAAAATGGGATCACATCAAACACCTCCTTATATTGCTTCTCTGGGAGGTCGGCCAAGTGACTTGACTGTCGAACGACCACAAACTCTTCTCAATGAGCTTTCCTTACCAATCTTGCCTACTCCAAGCATAAAAGAAGAAACTTTAGAAAAAGAAGGAGAATAAACATATATATATATATATATATATATATATATATATTTAAAAAAGGAAACTTTATTAAAAACAAAACGAACAATCAACAAAGATCGGGTCCCACAGGCGGGACCCGAATTCGAAATTCAAACAAACAGAAAAAGAAAAAAAATACAAGCCACCGAAAGCGGAGAGCGCCCCGAGGGGGCACGAGGCCCGAACGAGGAGGGGGACTGCCCGAATAGGGCGCGGGTCCCGAGCGTAGCGCGATGCCCGAGGGCGGGTGTCACGACCCGCACCCACTGTTAGGGTACGAGAACGTAACAACGCCCAGCCTACGCCGCAGTGTCGCGGTAGAACGCTGTCCTAGGTCAATCATCTATCAATATCAAGTACCTGTACAGTTTATACTCTCCGAACGGAGGTGACATAACAATATACATCTCAATCACATCTAGGGTAGAAGAACGAAAGACAGACAGATAGATAGATAGATAGATAGTAACTCAAGAGAACAGTATCATAGATGAATAAGTCTAAGTGTCTAGTACAACACAATATCCAGAACTGACAACTCATAATACAAAAAGTCTAAGAGTCTATACATCTCCACATCTCAAAAATACAACACAGAATGTGAGACAAAAATGTAAATATAGAAAGACTGCCTAGACTAAACTGGTCTAGACTACTGGAACATCCTTCTCAGCTGTAGGTGGATCCTGCTGAGGGTCCACAACATAAGTATCATCTAGTCCTGCTCCATAATAGGTAGACACCAGGGCCTCCTCCTCATCCTCTGTAATATTTTCAACAGGTCCAATCAGGACGGGAACGAGCACAATACATCTCACGCAGTGCATAGCAGGTTAGGAAATACGATACAGGCAATAGAGTAAGATACATGAACTGCTGAAAGGAAATATACGCTGTAAAAGAGATAGCTGTAATGAAATATCTACTGTATATAGAGAACTGTAAGTGACTAGTGATGTAGAGCATAAGATAGGCATGTGAATGGCTAGAATTTGCACATGATTACACTACTGAGTTTGCACATGATTACACTACTTTGGAATTATTCACATGACCACTTCTACTCCCCCGTACCCCAATCAATACACAAGGATCTATACAGGTTACGTTATTGTACATGATATCACATGGGGCCCATAAAAGGGTGCACATGATAGTATACATGAGAGCTCAGTAAACATGAGAGTACATGATCACATGAGTGTACATGAATAATGAAAGCATAGGAGTACATGATGATAGTGAAACACACATAACATGAAGTACCCGATGCTCCCGAGGGGGATAACATCTCATGTAAAGATCCATATAGTACCAATCCGTGTTACCAATGTGACAGCAACAAGTAAAGTAATCTAGAGCGAGAAGTAAAGCCTGAACAAGTATGAAACGGTCAGAGAATGTACTCGCCTGATAACTGAATGTCTGAAGAGGATATACTGTCTGAGGAGAGGTGTCTGGCTCCTAATCAGAGCAATACAAGTCACAATGTATCCACAATGGTAAAAATAAAGTATACAATGCATACTACATGATTCTAGGTCAAACTGGTCAAAAGTCAACTCTTGGTCAACTCTAATAGTCAAACTAAGTCACAGGAAGTCATACTAAGTCAAATAAGGTCAAACAATATCAAACAAGGTCAAACAAGTTTAATCTAGGTTAAAGTCAACTCCTGGTCAACACTCTAATCAAACTAGTCAAATACTAGTCAACATGATCAATCTGGATCAAGTCTAGATCAACTTAGACCAGCTAAGGCATTGGTCAAACAAAGACTAGTCAGTTAGGGTAATTAGGTCAATTAGGTCATGGTTTGACCAATAGTTGACTTTAGTCAACCATGGTCAACAATGGTCAACCCTAAGTCAAAGCTAGGTCAACACTAGTTAAACTAGTTAGGGTTTTAGTCAAACTAGTCAAACTAGTTGTTTTAGGTCATTCCTAGTCATTTCTAGGTTAACTAGGTCAACTTTGACCTAAGGTTGACTTTGGTCAACCCTTAGTCAACAAGGGTTTCTAGTAGGGTTTTGGCCTTTAGGATTAACCCCAACCATAGGCCAATAACCTTGGCCATAGGCCTTAGCCTAGGTTTCCACATAAACCTATAACTAAAAGTCTCACATATATATATCTATACATATAGTCATACACTATTTAACCTACTACCCACATGCCCATATATGAATATCATATATAATACAACCATATGTATATAATACACTACATATACATATAGAGACCTAATACAATATACATATATATCATGTATATATATATATATATACACAATACATATATATATATAACTATACATATATTTCATATATATATATATAGAGGGAAGGGAAGAGAGAGAGAGGCTGTGAGACAGTGAGAATGACAGTGAGAGAGAGGGAGCTAACAGTGAGAGGGGGAGAGAGACTGCACAGTGGGGGGGGGTGTGTCTCAGGTTTCCTGAGACAGGAACCCCACAGAATACACACACACACACCACACACTGCCACACACAAACACACACACACAGTCACATATACACATATGTGTATATACACATATATGTACATGTATACACACCCTAATCCCACATACACACTCACATACATATATACTAAGTATATACATACTGAAAACATATAGTAACATGTACAAAAATACATAAAATGGCATTTGAAATTGGGTTTTGGAAACTGGAAATAAATTCCAGAAAACTGGAAATAGGTTTTACCCAGGTTTTGGGGGTAATTCGATTTCGAACCACAAAATCGAACTAAGGTTAGTGTCCATGGGTTGGTAATGGTAGGGTAGGGTCTATACTAGTGTCCTAGGTGCCTGAGACACGACCAAGACACGTTTTGGTGTGTCGGACACGCAAAAAATCAAAATCAGGTAAAATATAGGGCACGCGAAGGGCTGATGTTTGTGTGTCTCGTACTCACGACTCAAGACACGTCGTGTCTCGTGCTCATGGGGGAAGGTTCGCCTAGGGGTCCCCTAGGTGTCCACGGTCCTGATTTGTGTCCACGTGTGTCCGTGTCCGAGATACGAGCACGTATCAGTAGCTCTGATACGTGTGTGCGCAGTATAGTGTAGGGTCATTGCGAGTGTGATTTCTCACTCGACACGACACCAACGTGTCTGAAACTTTGGGAGGGGTGTGTCAGACACTGCCCCAACCCTCAGGCCAAGTTTCGTGTGTCCACGTCGCGTGTCGTGTCCGCACGAGAAGTCTGGTAGCAGGGGAGGCTGCACAGTCTCGTGCGCGCGTGTCGAGGGGTCGTGTGCTCCACACGGGGCACGTGGGGCCACGTGCTCGTGTCAGGGGGTCGGCCTAGGGTCTAGGTTTGTGTCCTCGTGTCTGTATTGTGTCCACAATGGGTGTGGACACAATACACAGCATCAAACAGTTAGGTTTTACAGTGTGTCAGTGTGGCTGAAATCAGTGATTTCGTGTCCAATTTGGACACGAAACGTGTCCTGTTTTGTGCTCAGTCAAGTGGGAAAAGTGACCTAGGGATCTAGGGCTACCCAAATATCAATTTTGTTTTGAAAAACATTAACAAAATGTTCTATGTGGCATTTCACCAAACACCTGGTTTCAAACATAGATACGTGTCCGATACGGACACCAAACCACATAAAAATCCTACCAAACTTGACCTACATGACCATGGTATCCTAATGCATGCAACCATGAAGAGAAATCACTATTTTGATAGGGTTTAGAACACTTTACCTATATGTGCAAAATCATGAAAATCAACCTTCTAGGGGGGGTTTCCTCTTCACTTTGGGGTGTCCAAATCCTTGTGCAACCTTGCTACTAAGCCTCCTTTAGCATCCTCAAGTGTAGGGGGTTCCAACGCAACAAACGGGGCTCAATTTGGTGAAGGAATGAAGAAGTTATGGCTTTGTGAAGTTGAGGGAAAAATGGGTTTTCAATACATTGAAAATGAGGCTCTTTGTGAAGATGGGGGTGTTCATATAGGGGGGGGACATGCTTGGCCGGCCATGGGGGTTGGTTTAGGGTTAGGATCAATGGTTGTGGGCTCTCCAACAAGTTTCAAAGCTATCCTATGGCTAGGATTCATTCTACATAACTTTATGTAAAATATCTAAATAAAATATCTAATGTAAATATCTAACATGAAATATCTAGATATTAAGCCATACTTTGACTTATGCAACCAACCATTCCTTTATCATTTCTAGGTTAGGGACTAACCTATGGATTAGGGTAGATTAGGTTAAAGGCTCTCATGACACTAACCAAAATCAATGAATAGTAAAAACTCATAAAATCAATTAATTCCAATTAAATCCTAGAAAATTACCAAAATACCCTTTAGGCTAAAAACCACTAAAATGATATTCTAAGCCTATGGTCAAGTCCTCATGGTCATGGCAACTTCTAGGTTAGAGAAACTAGGGTTTACACTAAGTTATTCTAACCAAAATCACAAGTCATAAGTCATGACTTAGCATGACTTTAGAAATGGTTTAAATCACACTAATAATCACCAAAAATCATACCATGACTAAAATACCATTAATAAATAATAAAAATAATAAATTTTCAAAAATTCCTAATTTCAGAAAACAGGGTGTTACAAGTCTACCCACCTTAAAATAATTTCGTCCTCGAAATTTAGATGGTCATACCCCTTCTAGGTCAAACCTCCAACAATCAAGGACGAAGCCACTACCTAGGCAACATACAAGGTCAACAAGCAAAATATGGGTAGTAGACCTATACTGGGTCATGTCCAAAAATTGGCTGGCAGTTTCAGGTCATAAGGTGTTTTAATTCAAATCGAAGCCAAAAGAAAAATAACTCCATGGGGTAAATCAGGATAGAGTCTCGGGTCAGGAAAATCGTACTAAGCAAATGAAGCACACAATGGTATGCCTGAGTGGGACACTAAGGTCATGGGTGTAGTATGTCATGTCTAGGTCATGTATGTGAAGTCAGTTTTGAGGAAAACAACTAGTCTTGTGCTCCAATTTAAAAGTCACGGTAATGTACCTACGATGATCATAAGTTAGAGTGGAAAAGGTCTATGGTCTAAATTAAGCCAGAAATTGTGGTGCAATAGTAGTACCAGGGGAACAGGTTAAATCGAACAGTCTGTGGTCTCATCTAGATGCACTAGTCATTCTAGATCAATACTGTCCTATGGTATCAAAACGTACAAGCAATCTAGGATATCCTAATTGGGAAGGTAAGGGAACAACAATCATCAAGGCTATAGGGTCGTCTACCATCCTATATGAAAATAGGTCATTAACAAGTGAGAAATCATTAAAGTTACCATTCCATAAAAAGAAAATTGAAAATTTAGGTACAACAATCACAAATAGATTTTAGTCTTGACACGATCTAAGTTGATCAATTTCGAGATAAACTGGGATTTGGGCAAGGTGGGAAATCAATGAAATCAAGTATGAGCACGAGCATCCAATGATGAAGATCCAGGTCATGATTAAATTTAATTTAACTGGATACGAATACGAGGTCCATAGGCGATAAATAATTCCAAGGAGAATTGTCAAGGCTGTTGTGGATAAGATTCTAGGGTAAGTTTAACTGTGTCCATCCACGTAGATTGATACATGAAAAAGCGAACCAAAGTACAATAGGTTGATCAGACCATCATGTACCGGTTCTGATTAGACAATATGTTAGTGGGTGGCCACCCAATAAAATATGTCATGACCAAGCTCGAAAATAGATAAGCTTGCAAAACTAAGGCTAATTTAGCAGCACAAGATATAAGGGTGGTAATGATGAAAAGAATTATATAGTCCAAGTTTCTTAGCCAACGGGTCAAGTAATCAGATAAGGTATAAGGTTAAGTATTTAAGGATTCAAGCAGAACACCATCACATGCTAGGTCGAAAGAATTGAACCAAGGTGGATTTCTAATTGAAATAAGAATAAATTTAGTATCATGGCAGAGGTTATAGTCTAGCCATTTGACCAGAAAATCATATCAAGAAAAATAGAGTACAGGGAGACGGATTTTAGTAGGACATGGAATACCTACATGTAGGTAGGCTAGTCTAGGTCTTACATGTGAAGTTTGTTGGGAGGTAACAGCTAGTGTTTATACTCTGAATATCTAAGTCGCGGTAAAGGACATCCAATGGTCTAGAATAGAAAGTGGTAGTTCGAGACGTGACAAATTGATGCAAAAATTGAAGAGGATCAAATTAACCCATGGAATAAAATTAATCAGGAATCAGTAAATAATTTAGGAACACAGTCCTAGGGATAGATAGGCTACTAGATGAATATAGTTAGGGTTCGACCAATCAAGGTCAAGGTTAGAAGGTCTCAATAGTCTTTATTTGAGGAAATGTCGAGTAAGTCAGGTTTGGGATACAGTCATAGTTGGTAGAAAGAGTTTAAGCAAGGTGCAAAATAGAGAGGACAGTTCATTTTAATGAAAGCAATTAGCAAGAGGATTAGATGGCAAGAAAAATAAGAGTTTTCTCATAATTGTGATTGAGTACCCCAAAAAAAATAAAAGATATTAATCTAACACTAAGAAATTAAAATCAACAACTACAAAAATTTCAAAATCATCAACTAATACAGGATTCAAAGTTCTACAGTGAATCCTCAAAACAAATTCAATCAAGGGAAAAGGAGTTTAAATCGTAATTTCAATGAGATTCTCAAGGGTCATCCCAGGAATCTCTCAAAGTATCCTAGCAGTGATTGAGTATCCATCTCTCTAAGCCTATTCCTCAATCCTATCGCAGGCTGTAGTGATACTCTAGTTCGAATACCACTACATAAACTCGACCTGCATGGGCCACCACTAAAAACGTGTCACGACCCGCACCCACTGTCAGGGTACGAGAACGTAACAACGCCCAGCCTACGCCGCAGTCGGCGGTAGAACGCTGTCCTAGGTCAATCATCTAACAATATAAATACCTGTACAGTATACTCTCCGAATGGAGGTGACATAACAATATACATCTCAATCACATCTAGGGTAGAAGAATGAAGAGACGATAGATAGATAGATAGATAGTAACTCAAGAGAACAGTATCATAGATGAATAAGTCTAAGTGTCTAGTACAACACAATATCCAGAACTGACAACTCATAATACAAAAGTCTAAGAGTCTATACATCTCCACATCTCAAAATACAACACAGAATGTGAGACAAAATGTAAATATAGAAGACTGCCTAGACTAAACTGGTCTAGACTACTGGAACATCCTCCTCAGCTGTAGGTGGATCCTGCTGAGGGTCCACAACATAAGTATCATCTAGTCCTGCTCCATAATAGGTAGACACCAGGGCCTCATCCTCATCCTCTGTAATATTTTCAACAGGTCCAATCAGGACGGAACGAGCACAATACATCTCACGCAGTGCATATCAGGTTAGGAAATACGATACAGGCAATAGAGTAAGATACATGAACTGCTGAAAGGAAATATACGCTGTAAAAGAGATAGCTGTAATGAAATATCTACTGTATATAGAGAACTGTAAGTGACTAGTGATGTAGAGCACAAGATAGGCATGTGAATGGCTAGAATTTGCACATGATTACACTACTGAGTTTACATGATTACACTACTTTGGAATTATTCACATGACCACTTCTACTCCCCCGTACCCCAATCAATACACAAGGATCTATACAAGTTACGTTATTGTACATGATATCACATGGGGCCCATGAAAGGGTGCACATGATAGTATACATGAGAGCTCAGTAAACATGAGAGTACATGATCACATGAGTGTACATGAATAATGAAAGCATAGGAGTACATGATGATAGTGAAACACACATAACATGAAGTACCCGATGCTCCCGAGGGGGATAACATCTCATGTAAAGATCCATATAGTACCAATCGTGTTACCAAGTGACAGCAACAAGTAAAGTAATCTAGAGCGAGAAGTAAAGCCTGAACAAGTATGAAACGGTCAGAGAATGTACTCGCCTGATAACTGAATGTCTGAAGAGGATATACTGTCTGAGGAGAGGTGTCTGGCTCCTAATCAGAGCAATACAAGTCACAATGTATCCACAATGGTAAAAAAAAGTATACAATGCATACTACATGATTCTAGGTCAAACTGGTCAAAAGTCAACTCTTGGTCAACTCTAATAGTCAAACTAAGTCACAGGAAGTCATACTAAGTCAAATAAGGTCAACAATCAAACAAGGTCAAAAGTTTAATCTAGGTTA
>JANAVB010014954.1:0-34604 GCA_029216955.1 Iris pallida | reverse complement strand
AATGTATGGGGAAGCAAGTTCAAAACCTACGGGAAGCAAGTTCAAAACTTGACAAGGGGGAACGATTCCGGTCAATCCTATTACTCCAAAAGAAGATGCTGGCAAATTTCTAAAATTACGAGCAGAAAATTTCTCAAAATTGTCCATTAGTATTACATACTGGATCATCAGAAAGTCAGCATTGAAATTTTTATTCAGGCTACAGCCTAAAAAATAATATAAACAATACATACCATCACTGAGCATTGATCTGCATACATTGAGCTGCAATATCTCCTCCATCTTTTAGCCACGCATCGCACGATAACATATCTGGATAGAAACAAAACCCTTGTCAGCCAAGAAATGGATTAAAGTCAGGCATCACCGGTACCCACAACCTAGCAAAAGAACACTGATGACATTATCAACTAAGAGTTCTCTATCAATTACCTACTTTACTCAAGCAGACCACTGCAATCACCAGTTCTTACAGGGACTAATTCACATTGAACTGCAAGTTTACAGGACTAATCCACTTTACACTGCAAGTTTTAGAATTTGTACCAACAGGTTTCATACAATCGAGCAAAGCATGCATGGACAGAGTGGAGCTCATGACTCGACTTGAGATGGACTAACATTCAAGAAGCACCTAACAATACTCCAGTTTCACTATTTTTGTCAAGAAACATGAACAAGCCTGGTTACTTGATAGTTTTCTTAAACTATAACCCTAAACTGTTCAGACCAACCAATTTAAAAATCCTCTAAAGGGTCACATACTACTATCTTATTGGTTTAGGAGGACCGTTTAAATTCATGGCAGCACCATTATAAAGTTAGTAAGCAGTATATGTCCCACCACTTTGTTTGCAACGGTTGAGTTGCTATAGTGAACTAAACTACCATTCAAAGCAATGAACTTGAGAACAGAATGGTACTTAAGTCTCAGTGTCAATATTCGCAAAAATTTAATAGTCAATGCCACAAGAAACCCAACTAATAAGAGAACAACACTTGTGCATAATATATATATATATATATATATATAGTTATGCAGCTATGCTAACATAACGCATAATACATACTTTTATGTGCTAAATATATTTGTAAAAGAGTAGTCGTAGCTGACTACATAAACTATTTTGCTTTCCTTGCAAAAGGTTTTCTAATCCCTTAAAATTCTTAGCTGAATATACTGATTTATACACAATCTCAAACATTATCATTTGAATCCCGGTTGGTGCAGCCTTGTTCACATCTTTATGATAATTACATATACCAGCTTTCTTCTAATATGACAACACCAACTATTTTCACTACCGGTACTCTTGTTGCGTGAAATTACTGACAATTGAACTATGTTTGAGCTAATGGTGCCTGTCTACTTTAACATCTAAAATATAGATTGAAGTTTTGGATCCCACTGTCACTGAAAAATATTTAGCTTTCCTTTAAGATATCCTAGAGGAGAAGTCAAAGGAACATCCCACAAATTTTCAAATATAGGAGAATAATAGCCTTTTTAAGTGGCATAATAATCCATCAAATATATCTGGCCTCCAAACAAAAATGTTCATTCTTTACTCGCCTACTGTCTTGGTTACCTCGTAAAGGGCTACCAATTGCATCAAATTAAATAAAATTGTAGGTTGCACTTTTATCATCACGAAGAATAAGCCATACAAACATCATAATACGTTATAACATACAACTACCGGACCTTCGAAATATAGTAGACTAACATGTTACGACTACTGAATTTTACATAACATATCGCACCTTTTACCATGAAAACATCCAATTGAGCCCTTAATATGACACAAGGCTTTCTATCTAACGTTAAGCTTGCTATACACTTAATAAAATACTTTATGAGCTTAATCTTCCTGAAGACTTCTGGAATGCAATTTCAACATTGTATAGAAACAAACGGCAATGACAGCATTTGTACCATTTGAAGGTAATATTCATTCTTCCACTCAAATAAGTTATTCACCAGCTTCAAATTCAGATATATCAAACATTTGAACCATGTTCATCCAATGACCGAGTCCATATACTGTACAATTAGCACCGGACTCGGGTTGTGTCAACCAGGAAGGTTGCATTTTGAACTTGAGTAATCACGACATAGATGCTACTAATCAGAATATAGATAAATGTCAATGTTATGACATGTGTTGGATCAAGTTACAAATTACAAATAAGAAAGTTACATTACACTACTATAGACAGCCTCTATAGTACAAAGTGAACACCAACATGTCAGACAACCTCTAATAAGAAACTCACCTTCTACACCTATCTAAGTGATTGTTTTGTATATATTTAGATGTGTAGTAGGTCACAGGCACATTTTGATACATGTAGTAGTAACGCATCTACGTTTAGACAATTAGATCTGCAGAGAGGTCATGTAAAAATGCAAGTATATTAATTTGATCCATTTCATCATTATGACAAATGAGAACATTCCTGTCAACAGTGGTTATTTCAGGTACGCAATTTGCTTTGTCCAACTAAGTCTCATATGGTGAACTTTCTACCACAATAAATCTTACATCTCAATAAGACTTCAAATTTCTACAGATCATATCTTTTTAGGCGACTTGAATCACTTTTCAGAAGAAGAAAAAAGCATGCAGCATTTAGTTAACAGCAGGCTTCTCCTCAACGAATAACAGGGCAAATGGAGAAAAGGCCGCTCCCAAGGCAGACTTTCTGTTAAAAAGTTTCCCCTGACTCGAAGCATGAGATAACGGTTGCATCCCTTGTGGGCAAAACGTTCAAGAGAGGTGGAGATCCGCATCAGTTTAAATCTCTCACTACCAATTCACTGCATTCTTAACCAAGAACTTTGTGTATAAATAAGTAGGATGTGCAGCACAAAGTCCTAAACTGTTGATACTTGATAGTTGTCATAAAGCTTCAAGAAGCCGCTTCTTAATAATTACTTGTATCATTATTAGTAGAAGTAAAATCACATACATCGTTTCTTCTTGATCTAAGAGTACTTGGGTTGAGGTTGTCAAAATGGATATGGCTTTTTCTAATGTAAAGCGAGCAGTTGGCCATTAATAGAGTTCGAAGGGGGATAAGGATTCATGAATCAAACCTAAGAATTTGTGATATCATTGGTGTAGTAGTATAATCTTTTTATTCTGCACATTTTTAATCATTTTCAGAAGAAGCCAATGCCAAAATGAAAGAATGACTGAACTTATGCAATGTAAATTAAGAGACTAATCTGAAAGACTGAAATCAAATTTTGAGACTAGGACAATCATATGATAAACAAACTCTATCAGAAACAGAAATGTACAAAATCTACAGAATAAAAAAGACTTACAAGTTACAACATATAGGTCAGAAGGGAACTTCACCAATCCACAATGAAACCACATCAACGCTGCTACATGTTTAAGATGAAAGCAACTCAACATCAAAAGAGGGCTAGAGCAGATCTGAGTCAAACCTATTATTTTAGTCATAGCAAAAGATCAGCACATTGTCTACTGAACAGTTTCATAAGCTCTTAGAATGACTAGTACTTGGGTTGAGGTTGTCAAAATGGATATGGCTTTTGCTAATGTAAGCGAGCAGTTGGCCATTAATAGAGTTCGAAGGGGGATAAGGATTCATGAATCAAACCTAAGAATTTGTGATATCATTGGTGTAGTAGTATAATCTTTTTATTCTGCACATTTTTAATCATTTTCAGAAGAAGCCAATGCCAAAATGAAAGAATGACTGAACTTATGCACTGTAAATTAAGAGACTAATCTGAAAGACTGAAATCAAATTTTGAGACTAGGACAATCATATGATAAACAAACTCTATCAGAAACAGAAATGTACAAAATCTACAGAATAAAAAAGACTTACAAGTTACAACATAGGTCAGAAGGGAACTTCACCAATCCACAATGAAACCACATCAATGCTGCTACATGTTCAAGATGAAAGCAACTCAACATCAAAAGAGGGCTAGAGCAGATCTGAGTCAAACCTATTATTTTAGTCATAGCAAAAGATCAGCACATTGTCTACTGAACAGTTTCATAAGTGCAATTATAGTCTAAAAAAGTTAGATCTTCCACAGGGAAACTCCCCCCCAAAAAAACTCAATTAAGTTATGGTCCAAATAACTGTACCAAATAGTTAACTTGGATAGGCTACTTCTGACATCTCAGCATGTCTATGACCTACAATAGTAAAAGTTCTTGTTTTCATAAGTTACGCATATACCAAATCAAATTGTATCAATGACGACATCCACACCATTTCAAAATAAATTACGGTAAAAAATCTTCTTCATAGAGATAACTTGAACATCTCCACAAGCTCTCACCAAAATGAACAACTGAAGGACAGTGTCCCCTAGACGAAAAGGGAAAAAAAAGGAAAAAACTTAGCCAACAGAAAACATGGTCCAATAAAGGGAAAACCAAAAAAGACGGGGTAAGATAAAGTGCACAAAGCACCACAAGAGACAAAACTTGATGCCAATAAGCACAAAAAGGCAAAAAAGTCAGTGGGGAGAGTCCTGTCCGATCAACTGACTTCTCCAAACAAGGAATTAGAGCTTCATTTTAATGACAAGTATATATGCATCAATGATTTGTAAACATGTCTTAAGTTGTTCAAAGCAATTTCGCTCATCAGAAAAAGAATTAATTAACAATGTTTGAATTCCACAAAACACAGCAACATCCACAAAAGAAAAATGTGTAGGTTACCCAGACAACATCGTCAGTGCAGAATAAAACATGATATAAATATAATGCACAGAACATCATTACTGGTGAATTTGATCGAATATATAGGCCCGAATAGGCAACAAAACCTGGAAAGAGGTCTCTTCTGAGCAACTATTGAGTCGAACAAATTGCAAACATCTACGGCTCCAATAATGATTTTAAAGACCTCAGATCTCAATGTCACATAAAATCTTAGCACTAGAGCTGTTCTGTAGTTGCTCTCCAGTAAATCTCCCAGGAACAGCTCTCAAAAGCTTAATACATTGCTTATAACAACAGTGGGCTATCCAGAGAGTCATAGTCCAAACCAAAAAACTAGGAAAAAGAGTCTCTTTCTTAAGAACTGTTTTGAGTCCACATTCCAAACACAAAAGCTCCAATTAAGATTTGAAAGACCACCAGTCTTGATATCACATAAATAATCACCACAAGAGAGATGTTCTGCAGTTGCAACAAAAGTTCAGAAATCTTCCCAAAGGACCACTACAAAAAGCTTAGTACATTGATTATAACAACAAAGGGCTCTCCAAAAGCCACAGTTCAAAAGAAATTTACAGGAAAGAAGGCCATGTCCAACTATACTCATCGGACCAGCTAATAAGTACTTTTTTGTCTCGAGAAGAGTAGGTCTTTCCATTGTTGACTTCTTTTTAATGCTCAGAAGCATTATTTACACAGTAAAATCCAATGTTCATAAGAAACAAAAAAACATTCAAGTGAAACATATCCAACTATAATCAAGGAAATAAAAATGTAAAACTATTTGCAGGAAAGATATTATCATCAGATCAAGGTTAGATTCATCAAGATACCACCAAAAACTAGAGCAATAAGCCTACAAAGATCCGGCAGCAACCATTATAAATAAAACAAACTAACAGAGAAAGTATTTCCCAGTACAGAACAAGACCAAGACAGAAACCACAATACTACATGAAAAACCCATACATCCATAAAAAGGCAAGAAAATCATGAATGACACCATTTCCCAACAAGTCTTGATCTAACACATTTCCAACACCACAGCTCTACTACAGATTCAAAAGCCATCCAATCTCTAGAAATCACACGGAAAAGCCAGGTCCTGGTAATGAACTCAAAAACAGAAATAGACACCAATTAGCAGCTAAAATACATAATGGTAGCAAAAGAACGGCTAAAAAGCAGGAATATCTCAAAAAACGATGAAGTAGAACGTCACATCCTTGTGTCATTGCAAGCCTGCAAGGTTAGTAGATACAAGCAAGTTGTTATGAACACATGAACTAGGCTAGATAATTGCTCATTCTAGCGAGCTCATTTAGTTATCAGCCAATAACAAGCTATATTTGAGCCTATTTATTTTGATGATTAGCTTGATAATTGCTCTATTACATGCTCAATCAGAAGTGCAATAAATATGAGCAAGTTGCTTACGCACAGATTAAATCAGCTTGATAATTTCTCATTCAAGCCTATTATTTAAGCTATCGTGCAAGAACTTAATTTGGAACACAATTATGAAAAAGCAGAACTCAACTGCAATAAGATATCCTCATTTAACAAGATAAATAATACTAAATTGAGTTTTACTTTTGATAGACCTACAAGTTGTAAACAACAAACAAAAAATAAAAAAGAATATTTGAATTGGATATACAGTTTGAAACCAACTTAGCTTATTTGAATGTACTCGGTTAAGCAAGCAAAATCAATATTTCCTACCCCTTTTTTATGCAATGGATTTCGGAAGAAAATAATAATTGTTAAAAACGAGTCACATGAGTGTTTAATACTTATGCAGGCCATAAATATTAGTATGAAGCATGAATATCAACATACGTCAGCTCAATATATATTTGGACTTCCAGATCAAGCTACGATTACTTAGATTGAAGCTAAATGCAAGATTAATTTCTATTTTTCAACAATATAGGTAAACTAAGTTCAAGCTACTATAATAATGATAAAAAAGCTAATATTGGTGTCAAAAGCTCACTTGGCAGAGAACTTAAACCCTGAGTTTTTTGTCAAAAACCCTACTAAGCAAAAGAAGAAGAAAAAAATTAGATATATTTACATAACACAGAATACCTAGTGCGGCCCATATCCACCCATTGGTCCAACCGGCGGCCTAGCAATTGGTCCTCCCTGCCCCATCTGTCCACCACCCTGATAACCTCCAGCAGCACCCGTCATCTGATTCTGAGCATTCTGAAACCCCGGCGGGCCCTGAAACCCAGGCGGCCCTTGGAACCCCACATTCTGATTAAACCCTCCGGCAGAAACAGCAGCAGCATTCCCCAAACCACCGTAATTCTGCCCCGGCACAGCAGCTGCAGACTGTACTGCGGATGTCGGCACCATCTGCTGCCCCGCCGCACCCCCGAAAGCAGCCATCATCGCCGCCGGATTCAGCGATGCAAGAACGGCAGGGTTAAACGCTGCGGGGTTCTGGCTGGCTGCAGCCAACATGGCCATCATTGCAGCAGCATTTGGCTGCTGCATACCGCCGAGAAAACCATGTCCGAGCATCGCAGCAGCAGCCGCCATATCCGGCGTCACCATGGGACCAGGATAATTCATCCCCCCAAACCCTCCTCCCATATATGGAACACCATTGGCATTAGGAACCTGATTAAGAGCCGGGTTGACAGCAGCCACCGCATGTGAAGCCGGCGGCCCCATCGACGACGTCTGCGGAGGGCCTGCCCTGACCTTGCTATTGCCATCCGACGCCTTGTTGCAAACGAGAACATGCCCCTCGAAGTTCTTTGAGGGCTCCTCGAGCGCCTTCATCGCCCCCTCCACGGTCCTGTAGACGAACAAAGCAAACCCCTTTGGCTTCCCATCATCCGATCAAACCCGATCGGCCCCTCCTCAATCTCCCCAAACTGCCTGAAGAACTCAAGTAGCCTCCTCCCGTCGATGTCGGAATTAACATTCCCGACGTAAATCTTCCTCGCAGAGTTATCGTGCGGGTGCGGACGCGGGTGTGGGTGTGGGTGTGGGTGCGTGACAGAATTCGACGTGTGGCCGGGGTTAGGGTTAGGGTTAAGGTTTGGGTTGGGATTAGGGTTTGACGGGGACCGAGAGAGGCGAGCTGGCAGGCGGCCATGCGGTTGTCAATGAGCTTCTGCGGCTGCTTGAGCGCCTTCCTGGCGCACTTGCGCTGGCGGAAGAGGATGAAGCCGTAGCCTTTGGATTTCCCCGTGGCCTTGTCGGTGACGACGCGGACGTCGTCGAGGTCGCCGAAGGGGGAGAAGTGGAGGCGGAGGGAGTCGGCGGTGGTGTCCCAGCCGAGGCCGTGGACGAAGATCTTGCGGCGGGAGGGGTCGGCGTCGTCGGTCAGGCGGATCTCGGCGAGGGTCGGGGGGTGGGATAGGGCGGCGGAGCGGAGGAGGTAGACCAGCTGCTCCTTGGAGAGCGTCTCGAGGAGCTCGGCGACGTCCTCGTCGTTCTCGGAGTCGGAGTCGTCCTTGCGGACGTAGGAGATGGGGGGCTTGGCGTCGCTGAGGTGGTTGGACTCCTCCTGGTCGGACTTGCGCTTCTTGAGGTTGGCCATGGCGAGAAATTACGGTTAGGGTTTAAGAAAGGGGAAAGGAAGAGGAGGAGGAGGAGAGAAAAGAGGATGTTTTTTTTGTCGGCGATGGGTCCCCGCAATTCCTACAAAAAAAATCTTGTTCAATTTTGTTTTTTTTTATTTGTTAATTATTTTAAATTATATGCAAAATAATTTATTTTTGGTATATCAATCTATAGAGCATAGGGTGAGCATTATTCGGTTTTGGACCGAAAATCGAACCGAACCGAACCGAATAATAAATTCGGTTCGGTTTAAAAAAATTCGGTTCGGTTTCGGTTTTGAAAATACTAAATTTTCTTATTCGGTTTCGGTTTCGGTTTCGGTTTTGGGATTCGGTTTCGGTCCAAAACCGAAAATCGAATAAGAAAATTTAGTTTATATATATATATATATATATATATTATATATATATATATATATATATATATATATGTGTGTGTGTGTGTGTGTACTAAATATATAGATATATGTTATAGGTATATACTGAATATATCTAGGTATATTTAGTTATTATATATATTAACAAAAAAAAACACAAAAACCCAAAAACCGAAAACCGAATCGATTTAATTCGGTTCGGTTCGGTTATTGACCAATTCGGTTCGGTTTCGTTTTGCTTATTCGGTTTCGGTCCAATTCAATTTTGCTTATTCGATTCGGTTGGAACCGAATAAACCGAATGCTCACCCCTAAAGAGC
This sequence comes from Iris pallida, assembly GCA_029216955.1. NCBI lineage: Eukaryota > Viridiplantae > Streptophyta > Magnoliopsida > Asparagales > Iridaceae > Iris > Iris pallida. The sequence goes on along the minus strand of JANAVB010014954.1, from coordinate 25,596 downwards.
ACCTCATCAAACTATACTTTTCTACTTCGAATAGTTAGTAGCGTTTGGTAAAATATAAGCCGAAAATTCTATATTTCCATAAATTAAATAATTTGAAATTAATTTCCATGAAAATTATGTTTTCATGTTTGATGAATATATAAACAGAAATTTTCATTTGGAGGGATAAATTTTAAAAAAAAAGATTTGGATAAATTACATTAAGAGGCACGAGTCGACAACTAAATTGGTGTAAAATATATTCTCCAAGTGACAAGGCAAAAATATACCCCTTGCGCCAAATTATTTGGTTTGTGCCAATTGTTTTGGCGAAACGTAACCATGCACAAAGTGTCTTGGCGGAAAGTTCCCACGCCAAGTTAACTAGAGCAAACCCAACCCCTTGTCACTCACATTTTTCGTTATACATATTTCAGTACGCGTATACTGATTTCGACATTTATCAGATTACCCGTATTTTTTACTTGTCTTACTTAGTCAAGTCGTGGTTTAATCTTGGCTTGGTTTGGTTCACCTTGGTTCAACTTTGCTTGGTTTTGCTTGGTTTGGATTGGATTGAGATGAGAGGGTTGATATAAAAACCAACACCTCTCTCTCTCTCTCTATCTCTCTCTCTCTCTTTCTCTCTCTCCATTAATTTCATTTACTTCTTCATCTTCTTCTTCATTTACTCCTCCCACCTACCAAACTCTAGGCAAGTACAACTTGCTTCATGATGGATCTCAAATTTTATTGTTCCATTGTCTTCCCTGCTTGATTCTAAGCCTCTTTGGAACTTGAAATTTTCGATTTTAATGGATAATTTTTTTTGTAGATCTAAGTTTTAACTTTTTTTGTTTTTCTTGGTTTTGATCTCTAAAAACTTTTTTTTTTCCAAAAACTAACAGTTCCACGTTGTGGAAAATTCAATTCTACCCAATTTTGGCTTTTGAACCACATGATTTGATTTATTTTGAGAAAGTTATGGCATTTTTCGTGTTCATGGGGTCCCGCACATCTTCGGTGAAGGTGGGACGATGAACAGTGCCGCGCGCGATCAGTTTTTTGCGCTCCGGCACGTTGTGCATCCTCGCGCTGCGCGTTTCGCGCGTCATGCGCTTGCAAGATTCGTTGGTCGTGCGCCTGCGCGTCGTGATCTCGCTCCCCGCGCGTCGTGCATCCACGCGATGCACGTTTTGCGGCCGCGTGCCTGCGTACTGTGCTCTCGCGCTCCGTCCGCCGTACATCCGTCGCTGCGCGTTTCGCGGCCGCGCGCTGCACGATTCGTTTGTCGCGTGCCTGCACACCATGCCTCCGTGCCCCGTGCGCCGTGCCTCCGCCCCCGCCGCCGTGAGCAGTTTTGTTCGTGCGCGCGCGAATGGCCATTTTTGCCTGTTTAAGCTATTTGTAGGTAGAATCTTGTAAAACTTAAAACATGAAAGTTGTAGATCTTTGTCTTGGCTTCAAGAATCTTCTTGTTTCACCTTAATTGGAATTCTTATGCGACTAATAGTATAAATAATAATTCTCGATCTTCTTTGCATGTTTTCTATATTTGACCTAAATTACGACGACCCGACTTGACAACTTGGTAATCTGAGCTTGAACTTGAACATGATAATATAATTCCGTCTTGATAATCCCGTCGAGGCGCACTTCTGACAGTACTCTTGACATGACAAGTAAACCTGACATGACATGTATAATCTTGATCGATGTTGCGACAGCCAATCCTGACTTGCTAGATGTAACTCATGTATTGACACCGTAGTTGATTTTCATGATTGTGACTGAACAAGCTACATGTCTCATCTTGTATCATGTCTAGGACATGGATTTCTGGTTACCACGGTCAGAAATTTATAATGAATATGACTATGTTAGACGACTATATTGATCAAGTAGTTCATATAGAGAGATTTTCCAGTTCAGGCGATCCTGTTATCCCGGCCACATCTGTGGTGTTGTAGCCTGCCGTCGAGTAGGGTGCATTGCAACACATTGTCATGTGTTGCACTCCAAGTCACTTAATAATTTTCTTATCTTTTGATAACCTCGCCTGGATAACCTAGATAGTTTGTAGGGCTTGCTTGTGACTGCAAAAAATATCTCAACTGCATCTTGTTAGTAACTAGGCTTGTGATAACCCTAGTTAGCTAATGATAGCAAGCCGTAGGACTTGATTGGTCATGCCTGAATGATTGTCTCATGATTAACATGGAAATTTATATTCCACCTCTTATTTTCTTAATGCAAGCTAGTATGTTCTTTAAAGCACGTCTTATGTCATTTAATTATGTTCATTTATCAGTTCTTCTATTCATTTTATGCTGGTTTTAGTTCATAAGTGGAGCCTCCCTTGTGGCACTTGCTCTTTCCGGGTTCTGACCCAGCTGGTTTTGTATGGCCAGATTTTGGAGTAGCACCCGGGGATCTACCTGTCTTTCAGCCAGATGGTGAACACTAGGCGTAACCGTGGCAACGAGTGGGTTTTCTTATTTTGCACTCCCACTCTATTGTAACTTCTTCTTTTAAGGCGTTTAGCCATCGAGCATGTGTTAGCTCGTGTTGAAACTTTAATTTCTGTCTGCCTAAGGGTTGTTACATGATTGGCAAATCCTAGGATTGATCATGTATGACTTAACTCTTGCTAGTCTTGCATTTTGTATGACTAGATTCATGATCATCTGAATATGTAATGTTTGGGACGCCTTACTTTGTATGTCTGATGATTAACATCTTATAACAATTACTTGCTTGAGATTGAGACACTAGGCTTATTCTTAACCATAAGAGATTGTTGGCTTGTAGATGAACCCCAATGCATCTAGACACCCGTGACCGTATTGCTAGGTGGGTTGCACTTCAATGTACGTAGCTAGCTGTGTCTGTTCCCCGCTATCCAGTATTCTGCTTATTGGACGTGACACCCCCCTCCCCCAATTGACTTGGCGAGAATACCCAACAATACTAAACGGCTGCTCGCGGACCAAGTCCATTGGCAAACACACCCATCGTGCCAATTGACTTGGAGAAATTCTCCCGTCGCGCCAATTGACTTGGTGCAAAGAACACAACGCCTATTTACTTCCTACTAAATTGTCAATAAAATTGTCGATTAAATTTTACAACGGCTCTTTCCAACTATCTATAAAACTCTGGAGAGAAGAGTCTCGGCCTCACACTTCTCTCACTCCCTCGTACTAGTCTTCCTGTCTCACACACTTCTCTCTACCATTATTCTCAAGAATCTCAACCTCACATTATTCTCAAACTCTCACAGAACTCAAAGAGCTCTCTATCAAAAGCTTGTCATCAGACATTGAAATTCTCCTTCATGGATCGTAGCCTGAAAATAGTATGCTCACATGGAGGTAAATTAAATGGGTCATGTTACGAGGGAAGATTAACCCAATTTTTTTTACCTTATAATATTACTTTAGAAAATTTACTTAATCTTATTGTTGAACTTTTTCTATTGGTTATGAATTTGTTTTAAAGAATATTTTTTGTTATACGTGTTTACTGATAGATGGCGAAGAAGCATAGATTTTTTTAGAATAATTCACAATCACAGTATATATATATATATATATTATATATTATATATATATATATATAATATATAATATATATATAATATATATATATTATTCAAGTATTTCTATTGTGATTAACGTCTTTCTAATTATCAGCATGTTGATTGGGTGCTAGTTCTTCTCAACAAATTGTTTCATTGTCCGAAGAAGATAGTTTTTAGATAAACATGATGATGATGATGCCGACGATGACGATGACGACAAAAATAGTGATGATTTAACTCAAAATCTATACTATGATGTAGGATGATGTTGATAGTGTTAGCACTCCTAAATTGTTTATAGGACAACTTTTGTTAGTCATTCTAAATTTAGAAGTTTTATAAGTAATGTAGCAACTCAACATAATTTTAGTTGTTCAACTAGTGCTATGAACAAAGAACGTGAAATTATATATACTTGTGATCAACCGAATTATAATTGGAAAGTATATGACAAATCTTTTGCCAAACTCATTGGATCTGGCAAAATAGTTAAAGTTAGTAATTAGAAAGTCGTCATTCTTGTTTAGGTGAACTTACAACATGACGTTTTCAACTAGCTACCGTTGCATGGTTTAAGACCAAATATAATTAGAAATTGGCACGATAAATTTGTACTACCTTGTACACACAACGTTGCTGACCCACTACATTTGTGGTACATTGCATAGCAATCGAAAAGACTCCAGCATCACTAGTCATGTTGGTGACAGGCATACCAATAGAGAAATGCTCGTAGGACCAGACATATAATAGAAATAACATTGTATTAGTACAAAGAAAAGAAATTGTGTACAAATTTAACGAATCTTCCACTAGCATTTTTATTCTTATCATAACAAGTGATATACATCCATAATTATTCTTAGCAGGCTTCGAACTCACAAATTCCGTCAAGCATGCATAAAATGCGCTAAAGTAACAGCTCCTCATGCATGGTGAGTGGGTTCTGCCAAATCATCCAAGAATGGTTGAAGTCGCACATTTATCCTATTTTCGATGCTTCGAAAAATAGAACTGAACCACAAAATTAGACATAGCAAATACGCTCTAGTGCAACGAATCACCTGAAAATATTAAATGTTACATAAACATTACACTAAATAAAATGATAAATGACCTTTAACATTAAAATACATACTCATATTTCATCTACATCAACCTCGTCATTAATAGTGTGATCTAGATCCATGAAGTTGCCACGAAGCCATGTTAACTTCACATTACCGCTGTGTCCCATGTCCGGTGAAGACATAACACCGAGATACCCCTGATGCATCTAACTGCAAATCAAAATATATAGGATCACCTTTAATAGGTAACCCTAGTATATTTGCCACATCCCATAGTTTGATCGTCATCTCGTCCACTGTGAGTTAGAATGTGTTGCCTTGAGGCCACCAACGCTCAATGAGACTTAAGATTAGGTCTCTGTCGTGGATTAGAAATTTAATCTCATTTATGCAGTGGAACCCAAAGGAATGCAACAAAGACTTTTGGTCGGTATTTGTGCAGTAGTTTCTCTCGTTCCGCCAATTCCATGCTCCCGAAAACGTAATTCGAGAGCATAATCGTATAACTACAAATAAAATATATACATTACGATTATGTGAAGAAATATTTAACTACCATACTTACAATTTAAAAAACTACCGTTCCTTGAAATATCTGACTGAATATATGATTATTTCGTTCCTCAATAATGATGTCAGTAGTCGGTTAACAGGAATACGTCTATCATTTAGGTTAGCCATTTGCAAAATAATAATAATAATAATAATAACACCATCATTACTTACTAATATATTCACTACAAATATAACTACTTATATAATGACCAAAAAAATTAAGAATAAAAGTATTGGTTATCACTTTTCTTCTTTCTCCTCTCGGTTCTTCTTGGAGAGATCTCGGTTTTTCTTTTTTTACAAGGAAAAAGGGGACTTCTGGTTACAAGGAAAGAAAGGAAAAAGGAAGAGGGGGGGGGGTGATTCTTCTTACCGGGAAGAATATGGAAAGCTGATATAAATAAATAATCGAGCCCAATCTTCAACCTTTTCCACAATTCAAACAGGCACAGTCTTCTAAGATTCAAGCGAGTTTAATTGGCACAATAGGGTTCACGAACTCATTGACGAGAATTGGGTGCGCAGGCGTTTGGGGAATTGGTGGAAGCTGGGTTTCACCAAGTCAATTGGCGCGAGATTCATGTAGATTTCGCTAATTCATTTGGCATAAGTTTTGGGGCCTGGTCTGTGGCGTGGGGTGTTTGCCAAGTCATGGGGTTCTTTTGGGTTACGCCAAGTAATTTGACGTAGGTTTTTGGTTTCGCCATTTCACTTGATGCTGACATGGCCCAGGAGGATTCATGTGGGTTTTCGATCATTTGGCAAAATATATTTTACGCCAACTTAGTTGATGACTCGTCCCTCTTCCTACAATTCACACAAACTTTTTCCTTTAGATACATTTGAACGAAATTTATCCCTACAAATGAAATATCTGATGTATAAATATTCTCAGAAAAAAATATATGAAAATATGAAAGAAAATTGAGAGAATACAAAAAAAAAATTATTCTTAGAAAATGAAAAAAAAACATTCTACAAAAATGAAAAAGGATATAAAAATGAAAAAAAAATCTTTAAAAATTGGAAAAACAAAACAATTCTTAGAAAAATTGTATTAAAAAAAAACTGAACTTGCAATTCCCGAAAATAAATTTTTATAACATAACCCAAATATAAACCAAATATAGAAATAGATCTACCACCGAAAAAAAGAGAGAAGTCAGAAACGTAATATCCTGCAAAACGGATAGGACTTGCAATTTCAGAAGCATTCCCTCATCATGAACCAAGCCGGATAAGAGACCGCTGTGTTCCTACTTCCACTCGCACCTAGTTCTTGTAAGTCGACAAAGCAGAAGAAAATCATAGAAGATTTGCTATTGCAAATGCTGCTGCTTGCTTTCATGGCAAAAGGAGAATCATATCAAGTTTTTGTTCTATGCAGCTTCCACTGCAGCAAATGAACCGCTATTACGAAATAAGACTCGTTATAAAACTAAAGCAATTAACCCCTTCTTAGATTTTCCGCATGAGCAAAAAAGTTCATACCGTCTATTAGCAGTCAGAAATGACCGTTAATAACTAAAAAAAAAAAAAAACCAAAATGCTCTCCCTTCCTTACCAGTGGTGGGCAAACCCCCCCCCCCCCCCCCCCCCCTTCCTCCGCCGGCCGATCTCCTGACCCGCCCCCCTCTCTCAGCCGGTAGGCCCCTCCACCTCCTCCCCCCACTGGCCGGCCCCCTCGACCCGCCCTCCCCCCCCCTCCGCTGGCCAGCCGCCGGACCCCCTCCTCCTTCCGCTAGCCGCCGCCACCCCCACTCTCCTATGGTCGGCCCCGCTCAACCCGTCCCCACCACCGGAGAGAGTGGGAGGGGGCGGAGGGGGGATGTAAAATCATCTTTTTAAACGTATTTTAACGGCCGTCAATGACAGGGGTGCAAACTGAACAAAATAAAAATTAATATTTTTTTTAAACTTGGGGTCTTTAAATGCAAAAATGCAAATCTAAGGAGGGTTTGTCTGCACTTTACCCCATTGTAAAGGTCATCACAATAGAACCAAAAATGATAAAATACAGAAACGATGGCGGAAACCCTATAGTGATATTTCATTTATAAAATGTTACAGGTAGAATAACAGACGATCAATTTTAAAGGAAACAAGGAGGAGCTAAGGATGTTGTCTCAGTGGCGAGCAAGTATGTAAAACTGAAAGGGCTTCCTGTAGATGACAAGATCGGAGGTCTGGGGGGATAGGGGCGCTAAGCGTCGTCTCGAAGCAGTTCATCTGAACCGGTGGTGTTGAGGACTCCCCAGGTGTGGACTCGAGCAGAGCACATAGCTCCTCTGCCATCTTCGAATAAGTCGCCCTGAGGTCCAACAAGAAGGCAAAAAATGAGGTTAGCACTTTGCGCAAGAGAAGGATAAGGTACACACCATGCGCACTCTATTTGTGACGCGAGTAGCTCAAAGTTGAATGCCTCTCGTATGTTTTCGGAACTGAGCATTTCAGTCCCTTACATAAAGGGATGTTATAGTGTGAAAATAAATAGTTTTGTAAACAGAGATCCGAATTATAGCAGCTTAGAACAGTAAGAGAGGCATGACATGCATCAAACATCATAATTTACTAGGAGTATGGGGAAACTAACATCTTTTACTTGTCTGTCATTTCAAAAACCATCAATGGCCGTGTCATACAACATAACCTATTCCGACATTTGAGCGCTTCCAACCCTATTGTGACTTTGGAAAAAAGTTAATGCCACATAGGAATGACAAAAATTTTATTCAAAAGTTCTCCAATGCAATTGTCAAGTCAATTGTGAAGCTTATGTGGCAAAAATTAAAGACATTGCGAAGTTGATTGTCTTGTTCTAGACAATGCACTTGACAATGTCTTCTCTTCTATGTCATCAATTATGAATTAAAAATATTAGAAAAAAGAAAGAAGATGATAGTTGTCTTGGAAGTTGGAAAAAAATACTTTTTATTGTCTTCTCAATACTTTTGCATTGGAGAGAGTTTTTCATCTCATTGTCTTTGAGATATAATTTGCCACATAAACAAGACATTGTCTTGTGGCTCATGCCACATAGGAGCCACCTAAGACTCACACACTTAACAAGACAATAGGGTTGGAGATGCTCTTAGTTGGTAATTTCCTAGGCAGCGATAAAATATGCCAAGTAAGCCACAAGTGGAAATCTGCATACAACACGGAAAGTAGAAACATTATAATTTATATCTAAAATCGTTGCTGGAGACCTTCCTTGTTTTGGATAATTAGACATAGATCAAGAAGTCATGGAAACCAACTTGATGCTATATACCGTATGGATAGCAAACATAGTATGGAAGGCAGTGCATTTTTAATGCTATATAGCTGATCCTGATAAATTAATATATAAAACAAAAATAATATTACCTGAAAAATTACTCCACCCCCTCTCTCTCTCTCTCTCTCTCTGATAAATTTATAGTAAGGAGACGAAGGACGGTGTTTGATCAAGACAATGACTCAGGTTTCTTGGTCCAAACATCTTGAAAGAGATCACATAAATTTGTTATCCCTTTATTCCAAGCTAAATTCAAGAGCTTCCTATGTTAAAAGAATCTCTTATGTTGTCCTTGATTCCAAGAATCGTGAAAGAAATCTGATATGTTGTCCTTGATTCCAAGCTAGAATAAATAGTTCCCCTCGTTGACTTTGTTGCAACAACAAAAAAACTCGAGCTACAATTTCTCATTGCAGAGAATTTATTCTCTTGAATGTCAACTGAGCTCAAAAAAGGAAAATCTGTATCCTGACCGTTTTCTTCGCCAATCGAATATCATGAAAGCGAAAACGGCACTCAGAGACATAAAGATGTCAGGAAACGAGGATGGAGCAATCGTTCACTTGGCATAAAGTGAGGTGCCCATCTATAAATTTCAGGAAAGCAAAAAAAGGGGGACTTGGCAATCAGGAAGCATGAATATCAACATTAGTGTTAAAACGTGAAACCACGATATTTAGTCCCACATGAGATAGAAGACATATAGAAGACTAGAAGTTTGATTGGTTTATAGGTGAGTGATTGGATCTCATGTGTACACCCGGATTAACTATTTTGGCAAGTTGGGCCAAGTGATGTGCACATGTGGCTCGTGCACGGGGCATCTCGTCAGGTCCATGAGTTGGGGCGTGACAAATGGTTCCGGAACTACCTAGTGGATCGTGTTCCACTCGGATTAGACCGGGCCATTAGCACGGGCTGCGACGTGGATGTCGCATCTTTGAGTGGCAGGATTGTGATACCCCAGTATTCAGTCACACGTCGAATAGAAGACGAGAATTTGATTGGTTTATATTTGAGTTTTTTTGTCTCAATATACATCGGGGTTAACCATTTTGGCAACTTGGGACAAGTAAAGTGCACATGTAGCTCATGCACGGGTGATGACCTGGTAAAGTACCTTAAAAGACGCATCTCCTTTCATGATCTCACAAAAGCAGATATCATATAGTGGTGTTTATAGTCACTTCTAGTGATAACAAAACCAGTATCATAAAAGTTGGGCTTCTTTACAACTTGATACCCGCAACTATTCTTGTTTTTCAACTTGATACCCTAAACTTTGTTACTCAACAACTTGATACCATCAACTACTAAATATTTTCAACTCCATACCCTTAAAGAAAAAAGCTACCCCTGCCCCCCCCCAAATCCTCCCACGCCCCCCTCCACCCGCCGCCTGCCCCCTCCCGCGCCACCCCCCACCCCTCCCCCCTTCGGCAGCGGCAGAGCCCGCGGCGGGAGGAGGGGGGCAGGGGTGGCAGCAACAGCAGCCAACGGCAGGAGGAGGGGGCGACGGGAGGAACGGGGAGGAGCAGCCTGGGTTTTGGGGGGGGGGGGGGGGGGGGGCGGGGAGAGAGAGGGGTATTTGTGGAAAAAAAGAAGAAGCAAGGTATCAAGTTGTTGAGTGAAAAAGTTTAGGTTATCTTATCAAGTTGAGAAACAAGGATAGTTGAGGGTATCAAGTTGCAATTGCAAATAAGCCTAAAAGTTGCAACCACCTTCACTACACAAGGGGTGTATATAACTGACACATTCTGGCAATAAGAAAGTAGGTGTAAGATTCATGATAACTCATGCATTGGATCTGTAGTACCTTGCATCAACAGGAAATTTGCTGCCCCACATTGCTAATGAATCATTCAAGCGAATAAAGAAATCTTTGCATGCTTCGTTCTTCTTCTCAAGTGGGTCTTCCTGCAACAATGGGGAATCTATAATCAGCATGGAAGATAAATCATGAAAAATACGCTTACACTAATTCTGCTTCCCATGTATTCAACATGCTACAAGTAAAAGAACTATGAATATATGAACAATAACTCGGACAAACTAATTTCATACATATGAAGAATAAGCTTATTGTCACTCTTGGGAGGAGAAGATTAAATGCAGATGCAATTTTTGATGTCCGCTACAGTTCCTGTTTGACTCAGTAGGTGGTGTTAAATCCCATAACTTTTAAAAGTGTATAGAATGCAACAGGAAAAATGACACTAGCAACAGGCAAGAAAAGCATAAAGAAGATCGATTTTTTCTCAAGCCCCTCAATGGACATACATATTATACTATCACATAAAACGACCTAGTACTATAACAGATACACACACATAAGCATATTTTTAGCAAGCTTTTGCAACATTCATGCAATTGTATAAGCTATTTGATTCCTCACCTTATCATCCATGATGTCCTCTTCTTGAAACAAACTTTTTATGTTATAAAAATCAACATAAATTCCAGCACCCAAGTCCCAATCAGCGATTTCAGACCTGTGTTCCTCCATGAAGGTTGTGATCCTCCAGATCTCTGAGTGTTTGGCTGAAATAGTAAAAGATGAAACTAATGTCATGCATGAGTAGTGGCCTAATGGCACTAAACATTAAATATGATGCTTACAACATATCTGAAGAGAACATTTACAGAACAGGAAGGTAATTGTCCATTCTAATGACTAAATATTAGAATATATCAATAGAAGCTCATCTGCCAATAGAAAAAAAAAACATAGGTTAACATTTCCACAAAAGTATAGCAGTTTAAACAAATTTGCCGGAAGCCCTTAAACAGAACTTTTGAGAGAAGCTCTACTCAAGTGGCATACTTCGATGATGTGGTTTGGGTACATAGATGTATCATATAGGAGGAGAACCTTCCTCATACAACTCCACCGGGTGTGGGATTAAAGTAGACTACATAGACTCACTAAAACAGACGAAGGCAGAGGCCAAAAAGATTAGAATATAAAAGGGCTTATAATTTTATTTTGAATATACTAAAACTTAACTGAGAATATTTTACCCTTCAACCATACTTGGAAAGAGATCATGATATGGGGATATGAAACATTATATGTCTAGCAGTATCATTCTTTACCCTATGGCTTCGACAAAGGCTTTAGTGCTGGGACAAGGTGCAACATATATTTTAAACTCAAAGTAATGTGTCTTTACAGCAATTAACTTGCATGGTCAACAATTAAACTAGTCTGCAGCATTTGTATTAAGTCATTTGCCATGCAAAAATGATCAGTTCAGAAGTGCTCTTTTCATGCCAAAGCCAACTTATCAACAAAGGATTGATGACAAGACATGAGAAAACAATAAGTAACAAAAACAATTTGAATATGATACGTGACATAAATGGATGCTGGTTATATGATCAAACATGGGAACAATTGTATTTCAGATATACCAAACCATTATGAAGACTGGCTGATAATTGCTTCCATTGATTAGTAACCAAAAAGGTGTTGTAGATACAGCTGTATTGCAAACTTTTCCAACACATCCATAGTTAGTGAGGATAAAGCTGATATGACTGCAAGTAAGTAGATACCATCAATAACTATGGCTGATGATATACAAGAAACTTTGAAAATAACCAAGTAAAATAATCAGCAAAACTATATAGCTAATTTCATTATGTGCTCAGTTCCGGTCTGATTACCAACTAATCACTATTATGCACCAACTGGAGGTTCTGCTTAATGATTCAGCAGATTACTCGGCCAATTAACTGCTGCTTAATCCAATTGTCAAAAACGCTCATCAATTGGATCTCAACATCAAAGATGCATACATGTCTTATGGAAGAGCTTCAGGAAGCCGACTTCAAGATTAAATTTGAGTCACATGCAAACAAGCTGACACAAGGATTTAGTTTAAGCATGATATGTTTAACAGTCGAACTGAACTCAAAAGACTCCATTAGTTAGCAAGCATGTTTGAGAGTATCCTGTCAACGTAGATTTAAGCACAAACCAGCCAGTGCCGCCTGAAGAAACAAATAAAATGCAGCTTTAAGAAATGAAGCTTGGCAGGGCTTAACTTGCTCATACCGTGGGATCTCTGATAAATAGACTAATAAGTTAGGCACTTAAGTTGTGAGAATAATCTAAGTAAGCCTCAAAGGAAAGATTAAAAAAAAAACTTTAGGGGGCTTTTGACAGTTCGTTTAGAAACTTTGTACAGAGACTATACATAAAAGTTCTTAAACAAAGGAGAAAAAACTTGCACAAGCCCAACAACCTTCTCAATTAGGTCTTCGCTGATGTGGAAGTTATTTCTACTTGCAAGAAAAAGAAGTTGAAGTCATAAACTTCCCTTTTTGTCATGAATAATTTTCTAAAAAAGTTTATCTAAAAGAATAATCCAACAGTTAGTGAAAACCACAATCAACAAAGCAAAGTGTACTAAATCAATTGCTCCAAATTATGAATCAAAGCTCCCCTTCTTTCTTAATGTATGGAGCATAAAGCTGCACCAAACAAGAACAGTCTTCAAAGTTCAAACTACCCTACAACCTGTATATATCTCAGGAGTCAAGCTCTTACAAGGGAAAGTAGGACCAACATATTCTTGTGCATTCGTATGGTATAGAGATGAATGGAAACTTATTATAGCAAATTGTATCATCTTACCGCTTCGTGTAGACTCTTTATAGTCTATAGGAATTTGGAGGGTGCTCCTTTCTTGCATGAGCTTAGACTGTAGATCCGGTAGGTAGGCCTACCTACCTGACAATTGGCCTCCTAGGTTTATGGCATGGCCTTCTCATGCTCGTGGCTACCTTGGCTGGAAAATTTGGCACCAAAACGAGGGTTGACGTCAGGTCGACATTAGGTCATAAAAACTTTGTGAAATCTATTACGAAACTTTCTTATGCACCATAGCCGGAACCATTTTGATGGCAAAAGGCTTGGATGATGGTGATTTTGTATGTAATAATATTTCAACTTAAGTTTAACTTCCAATCTAAGCCCTAGTTGTGAAAATAAAATAAAATCTAAGCCCTACTCTGGAAGAGGTTTTCCTAGTAAACTTGTACCGTAGCTCATTGCTAAAACATTCTGAACAGACAAAACCACTGACACAACGAAACAAGAAGTTGCAAGATGGATATCATAAAAATGGACCATGCCACATGCTTACATGAAAGAAACAATGAATGAGCAACTGATGTCATGAAAATGGAATGAGATTTTTGCCAATTGGAACATTCTAGGAAATGTTCAAGGGCCTTTGGAAGATCTCCGTAGTACTGAGAATAGATTGCCTGCAAGAATACAGCAAGACTAAATCAAATCTTTGATGCAATATACATTATCATAATGTATAAGTTACACGACTATGACCATAAATTGTTGATAGATGTTTCCATGTATGAATATATAAGCTTTGGATGAAAAGTGCAACTTTGAGATCATGACCAGTTAATAAGGAGTTTTTATGAAGAAAACAAAAGTGCCACATATGATACCTACCAAAGCTTCATGCATCCATTCGGAGGGTATGCCAAGATCTTCAATGAACTGACGTTGTATATCATGTGCACTCCATATTTCGCAATATTGTGACAAAATTTCCCTAATAAGATTAGCATGGATATGTGGGGAGTCCTCGTGATAAGGCATATGCATAAGTACATATATTGCCCAATGGCACTGACCAAGGCACAGCAACTGGGAAACATAACTCATGTGAAGCATGTTAAGATCATCAGAACTGAAAGCACCAATAGCTTCCAATATTGCACATTGATGCCATATCACGTGGTGGTCTAGTGGATCATGTGTAGAAGAGAAGGCACTGAACATGGTTTTAGTAGATCGAAGGCCTTGCCTTGGTTGGCATGAAGGAGCATGAGATAATATGCTATATCATACCGATCTCCTAACCTCCAATCTGCTCCATCTTCTACTGGTCCTTCATCAACATAAACTGGGACAGGATTAGGAGCTCTTCCTTCACCAAGAAGCTGTTGGTACGTGTTAATAATGACAGGCAGAGAAGTATCAGGTGGCAATTGGTACCACATCACCAGCCCCAAATATCTCTTCCAGTCAACTGTAGAGTCTTGAAGCGCACCTTGGATGTTCCCAGCGAGTAGTTCGTATAACTTTAACCTATCATTTTCAATATATTTGAAGTCCAATCCATTAACTCTCCAGAGATTTAATTGTCGAGCCATGTCATCTCGATTAACCATTGACCCGCCAGCCTGACTCAGCAAAATGGATAGCCGGACATCTCCCCTAGAAGCAGCAAGTTCTACAGCAGTATCTAGCTGTCGTCCTGTGAGACGTACGAGAATGTGTTCTAAATCACTTGAATCGTTTAAACAACTCACTTCTTCCTGTACCCTATGGCAAACACTATCTTGCAACCAATCGCTGAACTCGGCTCTGCGAACAAACGTACTTGCTTCAGGATCTATATCAGCAGGTACATCCCTCTTATCGAGCAACATATCCTCACCGTCATCATCAGATTCAGCTTGCAAGTTTCCACCTGTTTCCCGCTGTGAGAACAGTACTTTAATCAACTCCCAGACTGTGACTTGATGCATCAAAAGCAACCGAGAATATGTAGATAAGTTAGACACCTCAAGCTGTTTCTCGAGTATTCCGATATAAGCCCGGCAGATCTCTGGGAGTGTTGGCCGACTAATTACAACTTTCTGAAGCTTTATTCTGAAGGAACCTGCACCGACTTCTATAGATTCACGGTCCAGTGATTTGTGCAGATCTAGAGGGGAAGAGAAGCCCAAATCAACAAGCTCCTCTTTAACTTTGTCATTTCCATCCCTCACGGTGCGGTCTATGGCAACTTTTTCTATAGTAATTACAGACGACAATATGTTTCTGGATTTACCAACAGGAGTGCCGGTGTGGACAAGGACACCATTAGGTCCCCACCCAACACGAAAAGATCTCCCCATGAACAGCGCAGCGTCAACTATGTTATGAGAATACCCTCCACTTAAAGGAGTATCGTGCTTGTCTTCCAGTTTAAAGCCTTCGATCTTCTTTGCTCGCACTGGCAACCCCTTGTTCTGTCCGGTCATAAGAATGCTTCTACACGGGTTAGACCCAGAACTATTCACATTATACTCGAGCAACGGCACTGGTGCTTTTCTCATGGGGGAAGGACTGACCATACTGCTTTTCTTCTGCGACAAACCTTGTATAGGAGATATAAGCATGGGACTTTTCCCGCTGGTGCATGGGGAATCCGCTCTCGTGTGACCTCTCCCGGATACTCCTCTCCTGTCGGAAGGAAACGAATCCTCGAGCTCCTCATCCTCCTCGTCTACCGGAAACATCAGCATCCTCATCTCGTGCATCTTCACGGATCGAGCCCGAGATGGGCGGGAAGCGAACGGGAGAGCGAGACTCCGTCGGAACCCGCTTGGGATACCTCCGGTAGAACCGCGACATCGTCCATGACGGTATCCTCCTCTTCCTCCTCGTCGCCCAATCCAAACCTACTGAAATGCGGAACCACAAACTTCCACTCTCTGCTCTCGGGTTCGTACGAGACGAACTCAGCGTCCTGCTTCTCCGTGCACGCCCTCAACCTGACCATAACCCGTTCCGGTTCCGGTACCCAATCCAACTGGACCAATAGGGTCACTTCGGCGGGTTTGTTAAGTCCACTACCGACCGGAGGCTTGTCGGCCTCGTCTTCGTAGACCGCAACCGAATGTCTACGGAACTTTACAAGCCGATCAAGATTCGTCCATCTAATGTCGGTGTCGTCGATAAACCTAATGTGGCCGTAGCCAAACCTTCCGATGACGAAGTTCGGGACGCGGGCGCAGAAGCCGCGGTCGACGAGCTCGATGCGAGCGAGCTCGGCAAGTGAAGGGGAGGTGAAGTAGTCGGAGGAGTTCAGTACCGGCAGGCAATTCTCGTCGTTCGACGAAGGCTTCAGTTTCTTGGACCGGGGTGACATCGGAGGACAGAGTGCTCCTGCACACCATTGCTAGTGTTATTCTACAGCGCTATCGGGTTTCGGGTTTGCAAGAACCCGATCCGAAATGAGAGGGGGCGGAGAGAGAGAGAGTATGCTTACCGGGAGGAGACGACGGGATCCGGGGCGGATCCGGGAGCAGGAGGCGCGGGGATGACGTCATCGCCGGATGCGGGAGAGCTCCGGAACCCAAAACCCTAGGTTTTTTCAGAGCCCCTAATTTTACTTTGTTCAGGTCTACTTTCGGTTCGGGAAGAAGCAAACAAACCGGTTGGGATTAAAAGGGTAAATTGCACAAAAAAAAAAAAAAAAAAAAACTTAGATCTACGAAAAATACAATTAAAGACTCATTGCTTTAAACAATCCATTACGTTTCAATTATGCTCAATGACCCCCTTTCTGTTAATTGGTGTTAAGTTGGGACTGTGATGACCATTTTAACCTCTCCCCCACTCCCCCCCCCCCCCCCCTCCCTCTCAGGTGGGTGGTGGGGGGGAGGGGGGGGGGAGAAGACGCGAGGGGCGGGGAGGAGGAGGAGGGGGTGGAGAGTTGGCCGACAGAGGACGAGGGGGGCTGACCGGCGGAGGGAAAGGGAGGGGAGGCTGGTAGGGAAAGAGGGGGCTGTCACGTCCCGACCCGAAAAAATCGCTCGTCCTCGCATCGATTTATCCAAATCATCGTTCTCACTGGGACGTGATATCGTACAAATCTGGAGTTACACTCGTACAAGGCAAGATGACAAGTTCTCAAATGGTTATCTTTGATTTGATATTAGCAACAAAAGAAAATAGAGTATACGAAATAAATCTCTTATTCAATAAACAAATTGAGGTTACAAAGGCTTTCAATTGCCCAACTGAATTTGCCAGATTGGCTACAACAATCAACTTCTCTCTTGCCCACAAATGATTTCATCGTTCCATACATCATGCATTTTATATCTCGGCCGCATCAATCTTATTGCAAGTCCGAACGTCAATGCGATCGCATGCTTCAAACGCTACGGCATTTTACTTTTACCTTCTTTCAAAATATATATATATATATATATATATATATATATATATATATTTTGAAAGAAGGTAAAAGTAAAATGCCGTATATATATAGGACAAGAATCAAAGTTCCGGAGGGAGTCCCACTAAAGCTCCGCCCTCCTGGACCATCGGATCGAGAGTCCGCATGGGGCCCGCGGGCGTCCGCTCGATCCAACGGTCGTGGACGAGGTGCTCCCGCGGGACTCCGCGGATGAGACTTCCAATCCAGACATATATATATATTATATATATATATATATATATATATATATATATATATATAAAAAAAAAATATAGAAAAACATGTAAATTACAGACATTCCAACTGACATAATTAAACACTTACATAATTAAATGTTCACCATTTCATAAAAAAATTATTTTAAAATAATTATAGTATTTTAAATAAATTTGTCATGAAAATATACATTTAAAAAGTGAAAAAAATATAGACCAAAAAGACGCACACAAGTGACACAACGCACTAACACGACTTGAAAATATTTTATAGTAAATATGTAAATATTTAGCATTATTTAAGTTCCATCAATCATGATCATAAACAGATTTAGTCATCACTTTCTGTAAAGATTGAGAGTGTCTTGCCACTCTGCAATCCACCATGGAAGCCAGGCAAAACGTCAAAGGCTTTAAAGAGAGGACGACCTCCATTGACAGTGCCTTAGCATGGAGGATGTACATATTGTCTCTATCACACAAGTCTTGCTTTAGGGTCCTATTCCTAGCACTTACCAAAGCAAATTTGTTCGATGACACCAATTTTGTCTTAGTCACAAGGATCGCTTTAGGCTAAAGGTTACAAATACTTTTTTAAAAAATTATTTGTTCATCATTTAAAAAAAAAAATACAAAAATATTGAGTTGTCTTCACTTATTTATCATAATTCATACCGTATCCTAACGAATTACTATAATACATAAAATTTTACACTTTTAACAAAAACCGTCAATAGCAACAGTCAACTCATTTGACCTAGATAAATAAATAAATAAAAATTTAGTTGTCCCCCATTTATTTTACCATACATTGATAATTCAAGGTTCACCCACTTACTTGAGGGTATTTTGCTCACAATTTAAGGTGCACCACACTTATTTGACAATGTTATGTTCATAATTCAATATGCACTCCACTTAAACAATGCTTCTACACAAACCGGGGGAGGGGACCCACGTGTCCCCCCATCATTGGTCAGGATTGGGGGAGGGCAGATGTTAGCAGGGGCTATGTTGGGCCTGTGTCCCTCAGGTCCAACCCAACCCTTGCTAACATCTGTCCTCCCCCAATCCTGACCAATGATGGGGGGACACGTGGGTCCCCTTCCCCCAACCCCCTCCCCCACCACCCCGAAATCCCCATCCCCCACCCACCACCCACTCGGACTGACAAGGCTTTCTTCCACTTAAATAGTATCAAATGGTTGACGGTTAGTCGTTGACGATTTCCGTTAAAAATGAAAAAAAAAAAAATTCGTGTATTATGGTAATTCAGTAGGACGTACCTGAATCATGGTAAAACAAGGTTTTTTTTTTCTAAGGATACCACACTTTTTACTGGGGCTAGCCAAAAAATGTTCAAAAAAATTATAAATTTGCCATCCATTTTTACTTGGGACTAGCCCAATTTTTTTCAGCAAGTGGGACTGCCAACTTAGTGGCAGTCTTAGGACTTGCCTCGGAGAGGGAGGCGGAGGATGTGAGGAGACGGAGGAAGGGGCGGAGGAGGAGGAGGAGGAGGAGGGGAGGAAGGAGGCGGAGGAAGGAGGGGGATCACTCACCGGGCGAAGGAAAGAGGTGGAGGAAGGAGGCGGAGGCGAAGGCAGTGGCTGCTGGTAGTGGTGGTGGCGCCGCCGCTGGAGGAAGGAGGAGGAGGAGGAAAGAGATGAGAAAAAAATCTAATTTTTGGGCTAGTCCCAAACAAATTGTGGGCAGTCCCTAGCAAAATCTCCACCTGCTTGGGCTGCCCCAAGTAAGGACTGTCCCAAGTAAAAATGTGGTGCCCTTAGAAAACATCTAAAACAAATAGAAAATAGCTCAAAATTTCTATAAAAAAAACCATGACATTATAAGAACTATCCTTTGTAAAAATAAAGAGACATAAATCTAAACAAGAAACATAAATCTAAAATATATTTTACTTTAGGTACGAAAGTTAGACTAAAGTAAAAAAAAAATTAAATTAAAAATCAACTTGTGCAATCGTACAATTTACACATGTTTATAAACGGTTATGAGTCTCTCTTGTAATTAAATCCTTCAAATGGACTCGCTAATAATTGGGCAATAATCACATAGGATCCTCAATGCTTCAATCATGCTCTAGTTAATTAATAATCACACTCATGTTTGAACAAATTTAAATTTATAAGTTTGGTTGAAAGAAGTGATGCCATCGTCTTATCCGTTTGGCCTTGTGGGAGTGTGCATGACGGATGATGCATCAGCACTCTCACTACTTTAGTTGCCTGACCAATGGGGGCCTCCTAGTTGATAAACCTGACGCAAAGATTTTATTATTTATTATACAAAAAAGTAAAATTTAGATAATACCATCTTGAATATATAATTCGGTCCCTCCAAAATATAATTTTTCACTCTAAAATATATTTTGTCCTTCGAAAATTTTAATCAAGTTCCACCACGAGGAAGAGCGGGACGTGGGAGGAGAGATGGATGTTATTTTGACTTAAGTGTGTTGTCTCCTATCTTATACTAGTCCTAATAAATTCCGTAAGTACCTTATCAGTGATCTAATTATATCTTTCACTATATAATGAGGCTTCAAAACGGCTCAAAAGTGAGCCGTCTAAGCAATCATTATATCACGGTCTATTTTATTTAAATTTAAAATATAAATTATGTAAACAAATGTTAAATTTAAATTTTATATATATTTAATATGGGAAATCGAACTCAAACAAATAAGAAAAATACCTTTCACCTTAACCACATGAGTTAAAAAAATATTTGTCTATAATTAAATAATGTTCTTATTATACATGATTGCACGTATATTACTAGATAATATAAGGAATGCATCTATGTATGAATTTTTCTAAATATGGAATAAAATTATGTGCGATCTTTCATATCATAACCTAATTGCAGGCGATATGTTGCTAATTACCTGTCCGTGTGATGCTTGCAATCTAGGACCAAAACCAGCTGTGATGCATTCATGATTTAAAGTCTTGCAACTTTTAATCAATAATGGTACTAGACTAGCTATTGCAACATGACGAGGAATAAACAAGTTTAGTGCTGTTATTAACAAAAGAATGAAAAATTAACTCTTATATATATATTATATTATATATATATATATATATATATATATATATATATAGTGTCGAACTCGTCTCCACTGGGACCGCATGCAACTCTCATAACCACTAGGCTAAGGTCATATATATTATATATATATATATATATATAATATTATATATTATATATATATATATATATATATTTTTAGTAATGTGTACTCATAACCACTAGGCTAAGGTCATATATATATATTATATATATATATATATATAGATATATATATATATATATATATATATATATATATATATTATATATATATATAGATCTATAACACATACACAATTACTAAATTTGTGTACGTGCTTTTATATATATATATATATATATAGATATCTATATATATCTATATATATAAAATAAAAGCACGTACACAATTACGAGTATATATATATATATATATATTATATATATAGATATATATAATATAATAATATATATATATATAATAATATATATATATATATATATATATATATAAAATAATACTATAACTATAGCCAAACATCTCTTCTAATTCATGTGGGTAAAGTGGGAGATATTCTTCTAGTTGGTTGAGTTCGATTCTCCAGTTATTAATATAACAAATTAAAAAAAAATCAATAATTCTTTTACATAATTTTTTTTAAAATTAATAAGTATGACATACATAGACTTAGACGGCTCACTTTCGAGGCATTTTTCAGCCTCATTATAATAGTGATGAGTGTGTATGTGTCCTGGATAAAGGTATTACAAAAATATTAATGGAACTGTATTTTTGATAGTCAAAATTTATTGAAGAACTATAAAAAATTTAGTCAATTTGTTTTAAAAAAATTGATAGTCATGAATATGCATAGGATTGTCAAATTTTTGACAGGCTTGAATATTTAGAGGACTGCCAAAATTTAGAGAGTTATTTTTTGGGGAAATTTATGAAATGTCCAAAAACTAAAAAAGTTTCATGAAAAACCCACCGCTAAAAAAACTTTCATCGCGTGCCCAGAATTAGAGAAACTTATCCAAAGCAGGTTCCAAATGACCATTTTACTCTTCTAATTTATTCAAAGCACCCGCAAAACATACTCTTCAAAAAAAAGATTTCGATTCTTCATCTTCTTCGTTACTGCCTCACTTTCAATTCTTCCTCTTCTTCGATACGCTGCTCACTTCGAATCTTGTTTTCTTCTCCAAAATCTTTCCATGTCAAAACGGAGGTCAAAACATCAGTTTTTTGTGATTCTGAAATTTCGAAAGTCCGTCTAACAAAAATTTGTTACTTTCAGGCTTCTCGAAAATACGCTCGTTTGCGACAAACCGGACCTCGTTTCGATCTCCCAGTCAAAGTTATGGCTTTCCAAACTTTCATCTCGCCACGGAGAATGGTCATTTCTAGTGTTAAAACGCAGGAGAAGTCATTCTCCGTACTAAATGACGGAGAATAGCCATTCTGCGTACTAAATGACGGAGAATGGTCATTATCCGTGTCAAAACCACGGAGAATTGTCATTCTCCGTAGTAAAATCACGAAGAATGGTCATTCTCGTGATATTAACACGGATAATAATCATTCTCCGTGATCTTTACACGGAGAATGGACATTCTCCGCCATTTTTTACAACGGAGAATGGCCATTCTCCGTCTTTTTCGACACGGAGAATGATCATTCTCGTGATATTAACACGGAGAATGACCATCTCGTGTTAACATGGAGGAGAATGGTCATTCTCCGTATTGAAAAAGACGGAGAATATTATCCGTGTTAAAACCACGGAGAATAACTATTCTCCGTACTAAAATGACGGAGAATGGCCATTCTCCGTCACTTTACCACGGAGAATGGTCATTCTCCGTGATATTAACACGGATAATAATCATTCTCCGTGATCTTTACACGGAGAATGGACATTCTCCGTCATTTTTTACAACGGAGAATGGTCATTCTCCGTCTTCTTCGACAGGGAGAATGGTCATTCTCCGTCTTTTTCGACAGGGAGAATGGTCATTCTCCGTGATATTAACACGGAGAATGACCAATCTCGTGTTAACATGGAGGAGAATGGTCATTCTCCGTATTGAAAAAGTCGGAGAATGACCATTCTCTCCGTACTAAAATGACGGAAAATGTACCACGGAGAATGACATTCTCCGTGTTAAACCCATAAAAAATTGTCATTCTCCGTGGTTTTTAAAACGGAGAATAGTCATTCTCCGTCATTTTAGCCATTCTCCGTGGTTTTAATACAGAGAATATTTTTTTTTAGAAAAATTTTGTCAGGAATAAAGTTTCAAAACGATGATAATTTTTATGGAAAAGAAGAAGAAAGATGTTCTCTCCACAATTGACCTAATCGTCGGAAAACTTCAAATGTCTCCACGATAATGATGATGGTGATGATGATGACGAGCGATGATCTGAGTTCGACTGAAGAAAAGCACACCGAACTACGAACGATCTTTGCGATCTCTGCTGAAGATGAGAGCAATGGAATTCAGATTTCTCGTGAAGAAGAAGAAGACGAAAATCGCAATCCAGATCTGAGTTTTTTTTGAATTCAAATACATATAGATGACCAATTCGCGCGGAGGGGTAGTTTCGGTATTATAGAAATAGCAGTTTCCAGCGGGTGGCATCTGAAAGGGAATCTTGGAATATTTAACGTGAAAATACTTAATTCTGGATATTTCATAAAACTCATCCAGCGGGTGGGCATTTCATAAAAGTCCACCCCGAAATTGGATTTCTCAGCAATTTCCAGTTATTTTTTTAGTATCAAATTTTGACATTTACATGACTGCCAAAATTTTAATCGTTCCAAAATTGCCATAAACTATAATGTCCCCAATTGTGTAGTTGCTTTTATCACTGACCTATATATGTATACTTGACTTTTACTGTTTTTCCTTTGGACATCGTATATATGATCTCAGCAGTCCGAACTCTCTAGTCTCGTGTTATTAGGGCGAACATTCGGAGGGACCGACAAGTTTTAAATTCCCCCAATTATATATATATATATATATATATATATATATATTTTTTTTTTTTTTTTTTTTTTTTTTTTTTTTTTTTTTGAAAGAGGTAAATGTGGCGAACGCTCCCACCGGAAATCGATCTCCTGACCACTCGGGCCGCATGCATCTCTCTCAACCACTAGGCTAGAGGCATTTGCATATATATATATATATATATATATATATATATATATATATATATATATATATATATATATGACTTCAGCTCGGCTCCAGCAGGATTGTTTGGAGCCACCGAGATTCCACCATCTTAGCTAGTGACGAACGCATTACTACTCGACTTTGCGAAAAAAAAGGATCATTCATTCCAACGGTCCTCGATCGTCGACGAATAGTCTCGCGCGCGCGTGCTGACGAAGATTAAGCAATAATGTCGAATAACCACAGTTTGTGTCCGGACCCCTCCCATTTTGTTGGATATATATAGCTGCAGCTCTTCCTTCTTTTCTGACAATTAGTCCACCAGTATATAGTTTCAATTGCAAATTAATCTTCTTCTTTTTTCCTCTCTCGAAATTCTAATGAAACTGAGGATTTAAGAGCCAACACTTGAAACACGTACTATAAACTACTAAAAATATATATAAATTATTATTTTTGAGTATCTTCTTGATATTGACATACAACCATACACTTTAAACAAATATTCTAAATTAATCTCTTCCTTTTCCCTCCCTCTCTTTTCTCTTTATTTTCCTTTCATGTTTTGTAAAAAACAAATCTCTCTTTTTTTTTTTTTCTCTTTTTTTTTCTTTTCTGTTTGGTATAAACGATTAATTTTGGTGGGTCCAGATGCTAATGTAGAGAAGTTAGGACAAGCTCCAAATCTGGAGTGTTTTTTTAGCTTTATAACAATTTTCAAGTATGGACAAGCGCCCACTGCAGAGCCTTCATGTGCTACAAAATTTGACTAAAGTTAAAATGTATCACTCGAAAACTCTTCCACTGTGGATGCTCTAAGTATTGACCGCTCACTACACATGCACAACGTTAATTGTCTTGGATTTAGATAATTGAGACTATTCTCATTATTCTATACCAATTATGTCACCTATTTTCACCGTGTAATATCTGTTCTCAGTTTTATAATTATGAATAAAAATATGAGTTGTCATATGCTGAAAACAGATAACCGAATTAATATATAATACTCTTCTTTTCTTCTTTTTTTTGGTCGTGTGTGCGCACTTTAGGCATGTATTTGCCATTAGTTAGGACCTAAGCCATTAGTTTAAAGTAAGATGTGATCAAAAATTAAGCCATTAGTTTAAAGTAAGATGTGATCAAAAGGAAAATTAAAGATATATATATAACTGCAACCAACCAATGTTTCTGATGAAAGTGGTGGTGGAGAGAGCTTATATAATGGAAGGATATTCTGGAATTATAAAAAGCTAACTCCAATAGACGTGGACTTCTCCACATTTGCAGTGAGAATCCAGCTGCGAATGTTGGGGAACCCCACTCGATCGAGTGCGTCCGCTAGTTTTGCATGTTCTATCACGCAATTATAGAAGGAAAAAGAAGAAGAAGAGGATTTCAGAGTTTTGATCTTATCTGCATCTAGCTTTCTATGGCTGGCATGCTGTGCATGTTACGTAACCTCTCCAAGAAATCTAAGGAAAACTGACCAACAAAACGTACTCTAATTACAGACGGAACATAAATTCTAACCGGGATAGACTGGATTAGATATGGAATGGGTTGGAATATATATATATATATATATATATTATATATATATATATAT
>JANAVB010014953.1:0-28041 GCA_029216955.1 Iris pallida | reverse complement strand
GGCATCCTCCGTCCGAAACGGCAGGAGTTGTACTTGCAAAATCTGGTTGATGCTCCTGAATCGGGCCTCGCCCCTCTTTCCAATGCCGTCTGCAATACTTGGTTGAGTAGTACGTTCTGCTCTTGTAACTGAGCGTACATGCGCTGCTGGGCTAACATCTGATGTTGCTGAGTAGCCATCATCCCTCTCATGATCTCCAGAAGGGCCGGTGTGTCTACTTCTACAGGGGTAGGTGGAACTGTTGGTGGTGGTGGAATATCCGGATACTGCGGTCCAGTTGCTGGTTCTACTATTACTTCTTCTTGGATGGTCTCTTGAGTTAGTATCGACCCTTGTTGCTGACCAACATGGTCAGGTTGTCCGTGTTGCCCTTGTTGTTGTTATCCAGTCCTGGCAGATGCGGACGAAGTGCCCTAAGAAAAGGGACAAAAGAACAATCAAACGATCGACAGAAAAGATCAATAAGTCAAAGGATACCGGAATGTCAATTAGAGTCGAGAGTAACGAATCATGAGATCAAGGGAGAACATGTGTGATTGAGACATCCTATAAATTAAAACACCCCATAAGTCTGAAATCAGACCTGCATGGGCTACCACTAAAACCTTGTCACGTCCCAGAACCAGAATACTGGAGAGCGGGGGAATGACTCAGCCAGCTACGTATTACGGGTAGATGAATACCGTATAATATGATCAATGCTGTCTAATAAGACGAGGGGGTGCATACTACATAAAAGTCTCACTATGGTCACTTCCATCTATTGCTCAATCATTCAAACAAGAAACAGAAATAGAGAATATGTGAGATAAAGTAAGGCGTCCCAAACGCTCGGTTAAAATGTTCTGGATATCTGGCTTTACAAAACACAGCCAGATGATGTAGTAAGTATACACAATTGTTATCAGCTGCAGCCTGACTTAGTTATAATTATGCAAAAGTAGGTACAAGACAATCCGACTAACATGTCGGTGCCAAACGGCAAAGTATAAAGTATTTAACAAAGAGCGGAGAAGTAAGAAAACCCACTCGAGCCTCCTGCGATCATCCCTCTAGTGTTGACCATCGTGGAGGTAGAATTAAGCTGGATCCTCGGGGACCGGCTCTAAATCTGGCCATACAAAACCAGAGAGGTTAGACCTCTAACAGCAAGTACCGCAAGGAAGCACGATATGAGGATTAAAACTAATGAGAAAATAGATAAATAGATCTCTGCTTTCTACTGGGATTCACATAGTATCACGACACTTCGAACCAACCTCCCAACCAAACAAGACAGAAGTTGGCACGTCATGTCCTGACATTCTGATCATCTTGGCTAGGTAACAGAGGACATACAGCACAAACAAATTAATTTAAACGGCCATTCAACTACTACGGCTTGCTACTGTGAGTTCCAAGTTATCCTGGAATTATGCAATAGGGATTCCTCAGTTCTTACTATGTACAAGTAAGGCTAGTTTACCCAGTCAATCAATTGCGCCAATCATGAATTAGACGAGTCCCAGCGGGACGCCCGTCATCAATATACAATATACAATATAATATAACCAGATACGCTCCCTGCCCGTGTGGCAGATTTACAGTATCTGTGGGGACCAACCGGCCTGTCGGGCACTACTAGTCCCAAGAGGCTGCCATGTAAGAACTCGAATCCATTCTCTCCATGCAATCATTATTTTATTTAACTTAAAGTCTCTACGTTGAGTGAAATCCCATGCCGTGGATCATGGTCATTCAAATGAGTACTTCCGTACGGGGTACGATATGTACAACTCTACAACGATACCAGTACGGTTAGGTTGCAGGTCTTACTAGCGTAATGCAACAATCAAAACTAACCACGGAGTAATCATGCCTTGACCATAAAGCACATGCTGCTTTTGTAAATAAATAAATAAATAAATAAATTGAAGCCTGCATGTGCCTGTATGTCAATTCGATCGATCGGCCAATTGATAGTTCATTGTTAATATGAACGTGTCTCATTCATTCATTTAATAAGACGACTAGCCAGTCTCTTAGTTCCAACTAGGAACGCATGATCAATTATTAGTCAAGTAACATCGGGGTCAATTCGTGACAGACATAAAAGTCAAATAAGTATTAGCATGGTCGAGTCCATAACTAGCATAAAATAGTTGGTAACATATTCTTGAAGCCAAGGAAAAGATCTACAAATTTTATGTTAGGAGTTGGAAGAAATTCTAGCCACAATTTCGTCAATTGACAGATAACAGTCGAAACAACCAAAATAGGCATTATGTGGCCTATTCTCGACATGCATGCGGACTAACTACGACATGCGGCTCATGCGGCATATGCGGCCCAACTGCGACGCCATATGCGGCTCAACTGCGACATGCGGCCTATGCGGCCCACTGCGACACCATATGCGGCCTACTGCGACATGCGGCCTATGCGGCCCAACTGCGACATCTATGCGGCTCAACTGCGACATGTGCCTCATGCGGCCCATTCGCGACATCTATGCGGCTACTGCGACTGTGCCTCATGCGGCCCATCCCTTCGTGACATCTATGCGGCTCAACTGCGACATGCGGCCTATGCAGCCCAACCGCGACATCTATGCGGCTCAACTGCGACATGTGCCTCATGCGGCCCAACCGCGACATCTATGCGGCTCAACTGCGACATACGTTCATGCTGCAGATGAACATAGAAGTTTGACCAAAATTGTTTTGGCCATAACTTTCTCAAAATAAATCGGAATCTATCTTTTCAAAAGCCAAACTTTGGTAGAATTAAATTCTCTACAACATGGAACCACTTATTTTCGAAAACAACAAAGTTTGATAGATCAAAACACATAAAATCCATATGAAAACCAAAACTTAAAACTTAGATCTACACCCAACCATCCATGGAAATCAAGAACTTCAAGACCTAAACTTGTAGAGATGAGAAGATGAACAACATAGACTAAAAAAATGGGGATGCATGAAATCCCTCATGGTGTGCAAGATGTACTTGCCTCTCCAAATGGGTGTGGGAGAGTAATGGAGGAAGAAGAAGTAATGGTGAAGTGAATGAAGAGAGAAAGGGGATGAGCTTTAAATGAAGGGTAGTGGTAGGTTTTTATTTCGGTTCATGATGAACCAACATAATTAAACCAATCCAAGCCGAACCCAAAGCAAGTATAAAAGCAGAAAGTAAAGTACAGAAATAAAATTGCAGGAAGTTAATTAACATAAAATTAAAAGAATTTAAATACAGAAGAATACATGATAATATTAAATAATACGTATTCTGGAAACGGGAAGTGACACCAAGGATAGGGCTAGGGTCTCATCACCCTGCACCGCATCAAATCCGTGTTGTGTCCAACTTATAACCCTGTATCAGTGAACAATTGTGCGCATGTGTGTGTTTGTAAAACCAGTGCAAGCTCGATAACTTCAAAAATACTAAACCAACTCGACCCAAACTTTGTATGTGTCATGTCAAACATTAGGCCCACGTGTCCACCAAAAATCACGACCTGACTTACCATGTTGTGTCCCACAGCAAGCCCGAGCAGCAGGGCAGCGCACGGGGGCCTTGTGCACGCGTTCGTGTCCAAATTTGGACACAAAAAGGGACACGATGTATGCTCAGTAAAACACGAAATCAAAGCCCACATATAAGGCTATAAAATTGCTCAATTAGTTTTCAAAAAAAGAATAAAAAGTTCTTTGAGACATTTTCTCAAACACATAATATACATATAGACACGTGTCCGATACGGACACCAAACGGACACGTCTTTCTACCAAATTTGAGGGACAACTAGGGGACACATAGATCAAGCCCTAAATGCAAAGAAAACTGAATATTAAAACAATTAGAGGTGTTTTACCTATAGGTGCAAATAGCAAGAAAAAGCTCCAAATGGGAGGTTTCCTCTTTGCTATCCCAATACTCCAAATTGTCCCTAAGCTGGGATCGATTAAACTCCACAATTAGAAAATAGGAGATTATTAGGCTCTAATGCAAGAAACTAGTGGAAAAAGATTTAAAATGTATAATCTATGGGTTGGGGAATAATGGACAAACCTTATTTTTTCTATGTGTTGGAATGATACAAAAGAGGCAAGAACTAATTAGAAGAATATTTATAGGGAAGGGGAGTCCTAGTGGCTGGTCATAAAGTGAAAATTAGGGTTAGGGTTTAGTCTAATGGGCTATGGACCTAGTTGTACTAGTCATGGAATCAATTTCTAAGTCTCAAGCCTATGGACCAAATCACCAATCCTCCTATTTCAAACTTGATCCTAAGTGACCTAACTTGAGTTGACTTAAGTTAGACTAGGGTCCATACCATGTTAACTAGATCACCAAGTCAAGGTCAAAATATAGGACAGTCTCTTAAGTCACAGCTTAGCAAAAGTCAAAATTAATAATCACCAATGCAATAAATCTATTCAAATCAGGGCAAATGACCCAAAATACCCACATGCTCAAAATAAAAAAATCATCCTAATGACATGGTTAGGCTCTAGGTCAGACAGTCTCTAGGGTTTTACTAGCAGCACATCAAAATCACAAGTCATGACTTAAAAACAAATTTTAAATTGATTAAAAATCACCAAAATTCATAATGTGATTTAAATACATTAAATAATAATTATAATAAAATTTTCAAAAATACCCTCATTTCAAAACTGGGTGTTACACAGTCGTATGCTGTACCCGTCAAACACCGAATAAAACTCGGGTGAGGAGAGCATCATTCCTTTGCAGATGAACAATCATATCAAAATAATTGATATATTGACTTGGAGAAGTCTTTCCATCAAATAATACCATAGACTGTGGCTTGAATTTTAGAGGAAAGGGTACATCATTCCAGTAGGGAGGATAAGGTTACTTGATCCCCAACTTCTGGAGCTGATCTTTCTGCTTAAGAACTTCAAATTGCGCTTTTAACTTCCGAACTGCTTGAATAACTTCACTAGTTTGAGGAAGTATATTTGATTGAATAGTGGTTAGATGCACCGTAACCCCCACTGGAGGTGATACATCCTCTGGAATGAGAGAGTCAGGAGATGCAGAGTTTTGATTGTTAACAGGCTCTTGACTCAGATTATTCAAATGTATGTCAACCCCTTGACTATCTTGAGTTAGCGCAGCTACCTGCACAGGTATTATCACTGCCGGTTGGACTGTTTGCTGAGTCGTTATCATCTGATGCATATTTTACAGCATGGCAAGCATATCCTTTAGCGATTGTTCCACCGCAGAAAGATGTTGTTCTGTATGAGAAGTAGATGCCTCCTGATCTTCTCCGATAACATAGGATTCGACTTCTCTTGAACATATAGAGGGATTGGTGTAGAGATAACAATAATCATACTATTTCTGACTCCATACTAGGTACCCCCAGCCTCTGAATCTGAAAAAGGCATACTTAAAGATCGTTGACTTCTTGACCGAGTATGTTGATATACTCCTTCAAAAGTGTAAAGGATTCGGTTGAACCTTTGTTGATTTGGAGTCCGGGACGAATTGCGTTTTGGACGTCATCTTCTAGTGACATGAGACGCCATATTGACCGATGCATAGGACAACTCATATTTTTGGTCATCAATTTGTTGTTGAGGTACGTTATAACTTAATCGGTCGAAAACTGACCGTTTAGTAGCAGAACAACAATATTTGATCCCAATTTGGTGATATTCACAATGATGACTTTCTTGAGGGAGTGTCACAGAAGATTTTCTGTTTTTGCGCTTTTGCATAAGTAACTCGCGTAAATCAAAAAATTGGAAGGTAACATTTTCTTTCTTGTATTTGGGACAGAGAAATATTTAGTCCCTTGCGTAAAAGGTTACTAGCTTCATTGGCAGAACAAAGTTGTGCATTTTTATGCTCCTGGAGTTGTGTGCATAAATCCTGAGTTGATTTTTGTGCACAGAGAACACCATCAGCAATGTGCGTAATCCTAAGATTAGGCACTTTGCGTAAAGCAACATTAGAAGACTGTTGGCGTAAAACAGAAGTTTTGCTAAAATTTGTTGTCTCTTTGGATAAACCAAAGGAACTGTCTACCATGGGAACAACAGGAGACTTGCTTTTATGCTGTACACGTGTAGGCAAGTTTACTTTAGATGCAAAAGCACTATTATAAATTTTATCTACCATGTCACCGACAGGAGATTTGCCTTTACACGTTGAACGTAAAGTAGAAACATCTGCCATGTCACAGACGTGAGATTTGCCCTTACGCATAGAGCACAAGACATGAGTGTCTACCACGTTGTAGACGGAAGACTGAACTTTACGTATAAATGCAACACTGAAGTAGGAACTGCCTCGTCACAGACGGGAGCCCCAACGATAGGAGTGGGAAGAATCCCCTTGCCTTCAGAGACAATAGAGAGATCAGAGGGTGCATTGGACTTAGGAATCCAAACTTTGTACAACTTTCGTGATTTTTGCATATTGGAGCAGCGAGCACTACCCCTAGTACGGAGCATTTCTTTGTAAGCAGTTTGGTCGAACTGAACGACCAAAGTCTACTTCGTCGATCCAATCGACACATTATCGTGTTGAGCAATTGCTTTCTCGTCAGAGGAAAAGTCGTCCCCAGCAGAGTCGCTATTTGTTTTACTTAACAAAATGCCCTAAAGCTTTTGAAAGAAAACGAGAGAAAATGTACAAAAGTACAAGTAAATTCTGGGAAGTATTGCTCTGGAAGTCTGATCTGAGAGCGATCACTTTGTTCCTTGGACCACACGATGATGATGAAGAAAACTGCTTGGATATGAACAACTGGAAGAACTAAGTCACCAGAAAGGTATTGACACAATTGGTACTGATGGCACGGTCGAATGCTTTCCTGCATTGCTTCACTCTGTTCTTGTGGAAAAGTTGAAGAGAAATGCTCTGGAAAATCACTTTGCTCTGAAAGCATGAATTCTCTCATGATATCTGGCCTGAAAAACCCAGTCCCCTCTTCTTTAATAAAATGTCTTTCTTTAGGCTTGTCCTTCTGTGCGTAAAAAGCACCAACATTGAGTCTCTATGCAGACTGGTAGAATACCTGTCACCCACGTATAAAAATTGGCCTCTACATATGTGACACGTGTCCTATAATCTAATAAAATAAGAAAAACACGTACACACATTCTTCGAGAAGTATGGCATGAAGGCCACGTCAGAAAACCAAGTTTCCACACAATCAGGACAGATGGTACGTAAGGGATGCTATTTAGGCATGTCTGAGCATAAAATAGCTCAAAGTAAGCTTCCTGCGTAAAGCGGCCAAAAATATCCTTGAGCGTAAAGGCTCAAATAAACTCTACGTGCAAAAAAGTGGCTAAGACAGCCTTGAGCGTAAAAGCTCAAATAATACTTATGCGTAAAGAGGAGGCTGTTCCTCGAGCGTAAAGCAGCTCGTTGGCATACAAAACAACAATCCTGGGTTGGTGTGAAAAATTTTCTTGGCTTCTGTGCAACTATTTGTCAGAAAATCAATCTGTCAAAACAGTATCTTCGTGTATTTAATGCAGCATGGACAGCTCATTCTTCACGTAGAGAGTGAAAATGTCTTCGCGTAAAGTCTGAATTTAACCCTTGCATAGAGCTTGAGTTTGACTCAGTTTGACCTTTACGTAAAGTCTGAAATGGGCTTCGTGTAGACTCTGGAACTGTCTTTGCGTAAAGATCTCAATTTCTTTGACTTGGTCTACGAAATTTAATTAGGCTTCTACAGGTATGTCCAATTTTGGATTTTGATGAGCCGTGTACAAAATTGCCCATTGGATCGGGTCGCAGGCCCGCCAAATAGGCGTTCCAGTCGACCTTCTCAGAATCGGACCAAACTTGGCACACAGGACCAGAAAATCGATACGGTCCTGTAAGTGTAAGTTTCGTCTCGAACCGACGACTGTACACAAAGTAATTAGGAAATTTGCAAAGAGGCTGATATGGTGAATCTCGACGGATATGCATCAAATTCGTCCCATACACGCAACCAATTTGAATACCGTCAAAGCCCACACGTCCGCGTAGTTGATACGCACCTTTCGATGCTTTCGGTTCGTGACCACGTCGCCCGGTTTGGCGGTACGCACGTCGTATTGGAAAGTTTTTTCTAAAATTTTAACTTTTGAAAACTGTTTTTGGGCAAACTTTGGAATCAAATTTATTTACATCTAGTAAACTAAAATTTAATCTATCAGAATGATTTGTGGGTCTATATTTGGTCTAAAATACTAATCAGGAAGTTTTCAAAAACTTTACAAGGACAATTGGAAATCATCTCCAAACATAGGGGTTTGTCCTACTCTCAGGCTGTCAGGAAACATAGTTTTTTAAAGTTTTTGGAGTCAATCTTTTGACTCGATTATTGATATCTCGAGGAACAAATATATGGGTCGACTAGAGGGTCATACAGGCTTCGTATAGGACTTTATAGAATCTAATTTGATCGAGGAACCGCAAAGAAATCGAACACATAAAAGAGGTACCTGGAGTTCTCGCTGCTGTCATGGCAGCGGCCAGTAGTGGCTGTTTGGACGCGTGGCCAGCCGGTCGTCGCCTCGACGGTGGCGCGCTGGAG
This sequence comes from Iris pallida, assembly GCA_029216955.1. Taxonomy (NCBI): domain Eukaryota; kingdom Viridiplantae; phylum Streptophyta; class Magnoliopsida; order Asparagales; family Iridaceae; genus Iris; species Iris pallida. Next base: position 19,475 of record JANAVB010014953.1, on the reverse strand, counting down.
CCACGCGTGCACGATGGCCAGGGGCTTGGAAGGGTTAGGGTTTGGAGATTATGAGAGGGCTTTTGACTTGTATATGTATACTGTTGATCGTGAATTAAAGGGGGAGGCCGGGTCGAGGGTTAGGGGGAATGGGCTGCTCGCGGGAAATTGCTTTGGCAATTTCTCGTGAGCTGTTGCTTCTTTTTTTCTTATTCCTTTTTCATTTCTTATTCATTTAAACAAATCATTCACAAAAATAATATCCAAGAAATTTTATAATAATTTCTAACTTCTCAAAATATAAGAATTTTATATACGAAATATTATTCCTTACAACTATTTTATCCATAAGAGAATTTAATAAATATTTATATATTTTCATTAATATATTTTATGTAATTAACCTTTTATATATAACACGTATATTGAGTGTAATAATTCTTAAAAATTATAATATACCCAAAGGATATTTTAAATATGGAATAACCACAAAAAATACTTAAAACCAATTTTTTCAAAATAGTTTTATATTTATTTATTACAAATAGACTCATTTAAAAATCATTTATAACAATAATAATTATTAATAATAATGATAAGAATAATAATTCTACAACAAACAGCAAAGTTATACTACTTTTGGGGAGGGTACGTATTACCACTAGTATGATTTTATAAACAATAACAATATTTTCAATCCTTTCAAACTACTCTATATACATAGTAAAATAAATAAATATTAAAAATAGGAATTAAGAGCAAGATATGATTTAATAAATTTACATAAGTAATTATCCAAAAAAAATCAATATATTGATACCTATACTTATTATGCTAGTCAAGTCATTTGCTTGCACGAGTCGTGCCATATTATCTAGTCATCGTGCATAATCAATTTAAGCACGACTGAGATATTAATTAACAAAATAACTTTCAAAACAACAATTATTTAAGGAAAATAAATTAAATCCCAAAAATTTCTTAAAAATTTTGGGGGTTTACGTCATACCCAACTTATAAAAATTTCGTCCTCAAAATTAAAATAATCTTAATATATAAAAATAAATAAGGAGACTTAATAAAAGGGAGGCAGGTACGTCAATTTGTCATTCGATTTCTAAAACGATAGAGTAGGGGGTTATCACTGGAATCCTAATTGTCATCGTATTCTATAATATGGGGTATTCTTGGTTCAAGGTCCTACCCAACTTATAGAAGTTGGCTAACCGTGAATCATCATTACCAGATTTGTGGAAGGGACAATTGCTAAGAAGAGGCACGTGGATATTGGACACTTTTGCCCGCACTCACAAATTCTAAGTGTGCCTAGATATGGTCATGGCGTTCTTGGTCAACAACCGCTATAAGGAAGTTATTGCAACTAAATATTGTCACTCTAGGGGTCGTGCTTCTGACAAGCTGGTAGGGACCTCTTATTTGATTATAACGAAAATGTGTTGGTTCCACGGAATTCCAACCTTCGCTTAACATGGAAAACCAAGAGATGAGCTTAAAGAACTTATGAAAAATAGAAATTATGGTCAGTGATGTGAATCCATAATAAGTACCGACCTTGCTATAGAATGTGATAGGTAAGTGTTTGGACTTTTTTGTCATGGTGTCTAGTGGTGCGTCTTGCATGGATAACAGATATTTAGTTTAGTTAAGTGAATGGGTCGATATCTGCATGGCTAAAATCAGTAATGGGCCTCAATGGGTTGTTCTAAGGGAAAGTATGTCATATTTGTGGGGTAATTTGAAGTAGAGCACAAGAAGATACATTTGTGTGGCCATGTATGTAGCTTGGCTGGTATAGTTATTGAGTATGGAATTTGTTGGAAGGAAAAGACTAGTATTTTGCTTCAAATGTCAAAGTCACGGTAGTGGGTATCCACTGATACAGATAGGAGTGGGCGTTATGAAACCTTTTTTTAGTAAATTGAGGTCAGTCCATTCCAATCGCTTTCTAATTCCAGGAAACCCTACGTTTTCTTAAAGAGGCTTGTCCATACCCTTTATAAAATTTTGTTCTCGAAATTTGATCCAAGACACGATCCTATGATAGAATGGATTTGAAGATTTCAGGTTGCAATCTTCTACCATAGTTATCTAAACGCACAAGCAAGGGTTATAAAATGCAATATAAATTTCGTACTACAACCTCCCAAAAGATGTGAGAATGGTTATGGAAAACATTCTAGTTTGGCATTCTCATTCTTAAAACTAGAGGCACTAAATTCAAGGTTCTACACTACTACATAAATTGGTTAATCGAAGAAAGCATAGTAGAAGGGTTTCCAAGAAGGTTAAATTTCAAAGAAGTGTAGGAAGGTATGAGGTATTTCTGATCGTAGTCACAGATTCTGTAGAAAGCCTTGGTATTACTTATTCAACATCCTCTATATATTGACAATGTTTCATTGAGGCAGTAGGAGTAGTCCTGGTCAAGCATAACCGGAAACAAGTTGGTACAACGGGATTCCATTCATCTCCTATCATGGGCTACAAGTGGTATGGTTACTAAAATTTATTTAAAAAGAATTAGAAGGCCAAGAGATAGGGACTACATAATAGGTATAAGGACCTATTTCATCAAGTTTCATTTTATAGTCCAATTATGGCGATAGGCATGGATGAGTTTAACTAGGTCGTAATGGATTCCCTAATTGGATATCGATCTTTGATTGAATGAATCATAGGATTTAATCTATATTGACTAGACCAGATGTTATGAAATCAAGTTGAGCTATTCCTAATAGGTTAGCGTAATCTTATATAGGTTCCAATTAAGTGGTCGGGCAAATTTTCCAGCCGGGTTGGTTAACTAGGTTCCTTAAGACCAATAATGCGCCTTCAGTGACTTTTGTGTTTAAGTGGCACAAGAAGACTCAATCGAGTGGCACACTAGTGGCATGTGCATAGTGGGCTTCGAGTAGATCACAACCATATATTAGGTCAAAAGATTTGAGTCGAGGTTGGACTTCCAACTGAAGTCGGAAAGGACAATGATATCATGGTAGGAGTTATACATAGTCTTTTTGACTCGAAAGTTGCATCATAAAAATAGAGTACAAAGGGACGTGTTTTAGTGGGACATGATATGTCTAAATGAAGGTGGAGTCGTCTATGTCATATATGTGAAGTTTGTTGGAAGGTAACAGTTGGTCTCGTGCTCCGAATATAAATGTCACGGTCGGGGACCCCGAATGATCTAAATTTAAAGTGGGAGTTCATGAGTCACTAATTTATCATTCTAGTGAGAACCAATTTACCTCAATCACACGGTGACCCCATAATTCCCAAAATTACGAATAGCGTACAACCTATTCACTCTAGAGAATAGGTCATGGCTTTAGGAATAATGAGGTTAAAACGATTTGGAAGTCCTGATATTGTACCACAACTCTTGATAATAAAGAATAAGGCACGGCATAACATGGTACGGTAGATATGAGTCAAGTTCGAGGATCATTCCTCAATTTCTAATAAGTGGAAAATGAGTGCGTACGATGACACCCATGTCGATAAAATAGAACGATCCACTCGTCCATAGTATACGAGAGTTATCGACGAGGGTAACATAAGATCTTGTCAACTAGGTCTACATTTCTATTTGTGTTAAACCTACCAGACTATGGTTCTAAGGGTTCTAGTGGTATCGAATGTAGTGCTCATGCATCACTATTGAATCTCAAATCTTCGAATGGGTGTCTACAAAAGTCCTTGCAAAGGCGTGTCCTTGTTTTTGGTTTATTCCTCTCTTTTCTAAACTGTGGGGGCCTAGTCAAGTAAGGGTTGAGTTAAGGCATACGGCTTGCTAGTTAAGCCAAGAATCAAGATAAATAATTGGAGGCTCACAATAATTGATTTCGATAGATTAGATAGTCTCCTAGGTTAGGGTTTTAACCAAGGTAAGATCTTACTCATTTTTAACTTAAATGACTAGAAGGTCATGACATTAGTTTTAGGGTCGAGGGGAGGACAAGTAACTCAAAGGAAGGTTGTAGTTATATGGCTGGCCGATGGTAGCCACACTTGTGTATACAACTATCATAGCCATGGGGGATACTCTGTATCTATATACCAAATACGAGCGTTCGTCTTTCCAACTTAGTGAAAGACGAAAGCAATAAAGGGTTCAAGAAAGATTTTATTGAATATAATTACGTGATTCTATGGCGAATGTATAATTCAAGAGAAATTTTCAATGCAGTCGTGGATGAGATCCTAGATACCTCGATATCTCAATCCACGTGGGATAATCAAATCAAGAGCGAACCAAATGAATCAAGGTTGATCAGACCATAATACACTGATTCTGATTAGACAATATGTTAGTGGACGTCCCCAATAAACACATGTCCTAAACAAGATCGATAAATAATAAGCATGCAAAAACTAGGCTATAATAGCGGCATTAGTCAAGATAGTCAAAAATGTAACTATACGAGATTTATGATTGAAATAAAATATAAGTAGTTCAAGTTCATCAAACCCTAAGATTCGTCCGGTGTTCATGCTTCTACAGCTGTCCTACTATCTTCTTGTCTAGGCTTGGTCGAACGAATGAGTCCTGGATCTTTTAAGAACTATAGTCTAGGTAATCTTATTAAATCATCTTTAATGTTTTGCAAGGACAAATAGAGTGATAGGTTATGAGGTGTACTACCCAACTTATAAAAGTCAACTAACCGAGTGATTAAACAATATAACTAGTATGAGTCATCCTCCTAATCTCTCTATCAAGCACGAAGGGAAAAGATAAGATTTATAGTGAATGGAATCAAGCAGAAGGAAATCGAGGTAATCAAACGAGAGTACGAAATTGGAATCAAGAAAGGAGGTCAAGCATGCGGATGAGATACCTAGATTCTAATCCTATATGCAGGCTCACATCGGTTCAACAATGTAACCGAAGTGATAAACTCGACCTGCATGTGCTACCACAAAAATATGTAATACCCCAGTCCCAAAATACTTAGGACTAGGTACGTAGACATGCCTGCTGCATACATACGAAGAATACTCTAATATATGAAAACCTCGTATGTATCCATAAGCTGTAAAATGCAGTAAACCAAGACAACTAAATCTCATCCACCAAATCAGAGAATATTAATATGAATCAACTATGAAATTTATCATTTATACATGTAGTTGGACGGAGACAAATCAACTACCAACTAATTGAAATGAAAGAAAATATACAAGAAAATAATTGATTAAATAACAAGACGAACCAAGAGTAATCATCTTCGAAGGAATGGAGAAGATCACGACCATGGCTAGAACACCTGTGAAAAGTCATAAAGCGCACACCTGGAGAGAAAACCAGGTCCTCAGAGGGACGTAACAAGATACATAAAGAACATGCCACATAACTGAATATATAATATGTCATCAATCATAAGTAAAGTAAAATAGTCCCAATTGTAACAAGGTCCAATATCTCATCATCGAAACTGTAGACTACCCCTGTAACCAAACAAGGACAAGGGATAGTATACTATACCGCGATGCGACATTGTCCCAAGATACTAATAGAATGGGGTTGATATGACATTGATGAAGGTTACCTGACCATTCTAATGTGTTTATGCAGTTAAGAACAGACCTTCAACTCATGGGCATCCTGGCTGCAAGAAAATTAGGTATGGTCCCACAGGGTACCAGGGACCTCAAAGCATAACATTCATCAAATGTCAGAGGCCAGCAGGAACTCAAGTATCAGGATCCAGGACCGTATCTCCAGCGGAGATAACCGACAATAATAGAAAGTACATACGTGGCCCATACGTTAAGGAACTGTTCTTCCCATCCAATGCCTAGTAGAGTCACATCCATGACTCCTATACCTCTACTAACTGCCAAGTCTCCTAATATGCCTCTATTAGCAGTTAGCCCTAGAGCATGCGCACAGGTGATCAGCCATCATCTAAGTACCTCTACATGCTACTCATCTCACACATACCTTATGGTACAACTTTGTCAAGGTTTATGTTATACACTACAAATGGTAGTCCCTTAACTCTAGGTCCATATGCAATTAAAGGATAATAAGTAAAGCTAATATCACTGAGCAGGCAATAAATCATGAACTGTAATAATGGTACAGCTACAAGAACTGGAAATAAGTAAATAGTGATATGCAATAACAAAATGTAGACTAAATATAAGCAGTAAATATGGCAAGGTATCCTGCCTGAGGTTGTGTGCAAAAGGGGGACATCCAATAGCTCGAACCGTCAGAATAGTGAAGCGACGAAAGCCAAATCCCGCATACGTCCTCGGATGCTGAAATAAACACCATGAACGTGTTCAAAAAATATAATATGTCTAGTAAATGCCTGTCCAAAAGTCTAATTCTGGAACAGGGACAAAATTAAAATTTTTGGTCAAAACGATGTCCGTCGTTGGACCCATTTTGCACCGAAATGCGTGCCTATATCTATGGTCTCTAAAGTCGTAAAATTATATATCTATGGGTCCGGTTCGAGGAGGTGAACTCAACGGTATGTCCAATTTTGGATTCCGATGTGCCGTGCACAAAATCGCCCGTTGGATCGGGTTGCGGGCCAGCCAAATAGGCGTTCCAGTCGACCTTCTCAGAATCGGACCAAACTTGGCATATACGACCAAAAAATTGATACGGTCCTGTTGGTGCATGTTTCGTCTCAAACCGATGACTATACACAAACTAATTGGAAAATTTGTAAAAAGGCTGATATGGTGAATCTCGACGGATACGCATCAAATTTGTCGCACACACGCAACCAATTTGAATTCGGTCAAAGCCCACACGTCCGCGAAGTGGATATGCTCCTTTCGATGCTTTTGGTTCGCGACCACGTCGCCCGGATTTGCGGGACGCACGTCGTATCGGAGAGTTTTTTCCTAAAATTTTAACTTTTGAAAACTATTTTTGGACAAACTTTGGAATCAGATTTATTTACATATAGTAAACTAACATTTAATCTATCAGAAAGATTTTGTAGGCCTATATGTGGTCTAAAATACTAATCAGAAAGTTTTTAAAAACTGCTACTAGGATGATTTGAAATCATCTCCAAACGTAAGGGTTTGGACTGCTCTCAGGCTGTCAAAAATAGGGTTTTTCCAAGTTGTTCGAGTAGATCTTTCGACTCAATGATTGATATCTCGAGGAACAAATATGTAGGTCGACTAGAGGGTCATACAGGCTTTGTATAGGACCTTGTAGAATCAAATTTGATCGAGAAATCGTAAAGAAATAGAACACGCAAAAGAGGTACCTCGAGTTCTGGCTATTGTCATGGCAGCGGCCAGTGGTGGCTGTTTGGCAGCGTGGTCGACCGGCCGCCGCCTCAGCGGTGGCGTGCTGGAGCCGCACGCACGCGAGGGCCAGGGGCGTGGGTAGGGTTAGGGTTTTGGAGATTAGGAGTGGGCTTCTGACTTGTATATGTATACTGTTGATCGTGAATTAAAGGGGGAGGTCGGGTCGCAGGTTAGGGTGGATGGACTGCTCGCGAGAAATTGCTTTGGTAATTTCTCGTGAGCTGTTGCTTTTTTTTTCTTATTCCTTTTTCATTTCTTATTCTTTTAAACAAATAATTCATAAAAATAAAAATCTAATAAATTTTATAATAATTTCTAACTTCTCAAAATATAATGATTTTATATACGGAATATTAATCCTTACAACTAGTTTATTCATAAGAGAATTTAATAAATATTTATATATTTTCATTAATATAATTTATGTAATTAACCTTTTATATATAACACGTATATTGAGTGTAATAATTCTCAAAAATTATGATATACTCAAAGGATATTTTAAATTTGGAATAACCACAAAAAAAACTTAAAACCAATTTTTTTTTTCCAAATAGTTTTATATTTATTTAGTATAAATAGTCTAATTTAAAAATAATTTATAACAATAATAATTAATAATAAGAATAATGATAAGAATAATAATTCTACAACAAACAGTAAGTTATGCTACTTTTGGGAAGGGTACGTATTACCACTAGTATGATTCTATAAACAATAACAATATTTTCAATCCTTTCAAACTACACTATATACATAGTAAAAGAAATAAATATTAAACATATGAATTATGAGCATGATATGATTTAATATATTTACATAAATAATTATCCAAATAAAATCTATCTATTGATACATATACTTATTATGCTAGTCAAGTCATTTGCTTGCACTAGTCGTGCCATATTATCTAGTCATCGTGCATAATCAATTTCAACCGAATAAGATATTAATTAACAAAACAACTTTCAAAACAACAATTATTTAAGGAAAATAATTTAAATCCCAAAATTTTAGGGGTTTACATCCTACCCAACTTATAAAAATTTTGTCCTCGAAATTAAAAATAATCTTAACATATAAAAAAAATAAGGAGACTTAATACAAGGGAGGCAGGTATGTCAATTTGTCATTCGATTTCTAAAACGATGGAGTAGGGGGTTATCACTGGAATCCAAATTGTCATCGTATTCTACAATATGGGGTATTCTAGGTTCAAGGTCCTACCCAACTTATAAAAGTTGGCTAACCGTGAATCATCATTACCAGATTTGTGGAAGGGACAATTCCTAAGAAGAGGTACGTGGATATTGGACACTTCTGCCCGCACTCACAAATTCTTAGTGAGCCTATATACGGTCATTGCGTTCTTGGCCAACAACCGCTATAAGGAAGTTATTGCAACTAAATATTGTCACTCTAGGGGTCGTGCTTTCGACAAGCTGGTAGGGACCTCTTATTTATTATAGCAAAAATGTGTTGGTTCCACGGAATTCCAACCTTCGCGTAACATGGAAAACCAAGAGATGAGCTTAAAGAACTTATGAAAAGTAGAAATTATGGTCAGTGATGTGAATCCATAATAAGTACCGACCTTGCTATAGAATGTGATAGGTAAGTGTTAGACCTTTTTGTCATGGTGTCTAGTGGTGCGTCTTGCATGGATAACAGATATTTAGTTTATTTAAGTGAATGGGTCGATATCTGCACGGCTAAAATCAAGATTGAACGTAATGGGCCTCAATGGGTTGTTCTAAGGAAAGTGTGTCATACTACTTTTGGGGAGGGTACGTATTACCACTAGTATAATTTTATAAACAATAACAATGTTTTCAATCCTTTCAAACTACTCTATATACATAGTAAAATAAATAAATATTAAACATAGGAATTATGAGCATGATGTGATTTAATAAATTTAATAAATAATTATCCAAATAAAATCAATCTATTGATACATATACTGATTATGCTAGTCAAGTCATTTGCTTGCACTAGTCGTGCCATATTATCTAGTCATCGTGCATAATCAATTTAAGCACGACTAAGATATTAATTCACAAAATAACTTTCAAAACAACAATTATTTAAGAAAAATAAATTAAATCCCAAAAAATTCTCAAAAATTTTGGGGTTTACACCTCGGGCGTCTTCTACCCCCAGTGCTACGAGATGTCATATTGACAAAAGCAAACTGTAGTTCGTCTTCATCCACTAAGATCATATTGGAGGTCGAGAGTAATTATGAGATCAAGAGTAATTCAAACGGTTGAACATTACCGTTTTGCTGTCTTACAATAACAGTTGATGTCAACTTCATGTGAGCGATAGTGGTGTTTGTTGTATGCAGTTGATGATGTACGAAGTGAGTTATCTTCATCTATCAAAATCACATCAGAAAAGAGGGTAATTCAAGTTGTCAAACACAGCAGCAACACTTGATTACAATCTTATGATACTGATTACAGTGATGTTCATGATATGGAGTCACCGTTGCACGAGATGAACTCATATTCTTTCGCTTTTGTACAATGAGTTTGCGGAGATCAGGTATAGTAGAAGTATAAGAAGAAGAAGAAGAAGGAGGAGGTAGACTCCACCTGATTACATTTGGAATATGATACATATTCTAAACTTTTGTGTTCCCTACGTGTACAGGGTAGTGCTAAGCTTATTGGCATAGGTGAGTGTGTTCTGGCACTTATGAGCCATCACTGGACGAGAACTAGTAGTTGCGCATACTGTTTTGAAGTCTTCTGGTGCATCATCTAATTTGCTTGAAGAAATTATGCTCTACGCCTACTAAGATAAGAACACATGTCAGCCTCTGGCGCCACATGGTTGTAGCCTATGATACCCTCAATCTTCCCTGTTCTGTTCTTGATATGCATAGTATAGGAATTGTAGCATTGTCCTGATTGTGCAGAGTAGCCTGTCATAAATCAGTTTGGCACAGAGTAGGCAGGATGCCTTGGTGTTCTGCGCACACTGGCACAATGTGTTTGGCGCGACGCCTATGGGAAGAAGGAAGCGAATTTTGAACATAACCTAATTTTTTGGAAGTAAAATTCTTGTTCAGAGATGTTCTGGCACTGATTGGCGTAGAGACACAATCGAGTGAGTTTTCCACCAAGTCATGGACTAGGGAAGAGTGGGGGTAGCCATTGGGCACTTTTCCTTATCTTGAGTAACAACAACAATAATTGGCACGGCAGTGGACTTTAGAGTCCAGATGGCGCATGCTTTGTTTTTGGTAGCAGCAGTGGTGGCACGATTGGCAGTAGCGCGCTTGTCACCCCCGACGCCAATCAATTCCTCGTAAGCAGTTTGGTCGAACTCAATGACCAAAGTCTCCTACATCGTGCCGACCGACGCAATATCACATTGAGTTGTCACTTTCTCATCAGAGGAGAAAGTCATCCCCAGCAGAACTGCCATTTTGTTTGCAAAAACAAAAGTCGAAGAAAAAGATTTAGATACAAACTAAGAAAAGAAAGTACAAGAGTATAATTTGATTATGGAGAAGTACAACTATAGGAATCTGATCAGAAGATGATCACTTTATCCCTTGGACGATGCAATGTGGAAGAAAAAAGATCTTGAACGTGCTGCAGAAGCCTTGTCCAAAGATTAAGATCATTAATTATGCCTTGAGAAGTGATTTAGAACTCTTTTTATAGAGTTTTGTGATAATTGCCAGGCAGTTATCATGATTGGCATACTGTACAAAAATAGGCTGATTATGTACTGTTTGGCGTACCATGTTTTGTTTCACCCATTTGTGTGAACTTAGCTTAACTGCCAGGGACGCGGTATTCTATGAGAAGTACGCTTGGTCGTGGGCAGTATTGCGTGTATGTCCTTCGAGATTAATGGTATATACGCCACATCATCTTTAATTGCTTCTGGATGACAATGAATGAATTGTACCCTTGTTGATTGGCACCAGTTGTGAAACGCGCTGAGCATTAAGTCTGTGAGGAGTTGGTCACTTCGTGCCAATGGAAATGGCACGGAATAACTGACAAACATCATCATAACAGATCTGACACAATCCTCCTCGATGGTAGCGCGCTCGGGATTCAAAAAAAATTTCTCGACTGTTGTGTTGTCACTCATTATACTGACGACTTAGCTTCTCGAGGAAGCTCACATGTGGCAGCCTGCGCTATATAATTTCCAGCTCCATTTAATGATGTGCGCCATTTGATGCTGGGCGCCATTTTATAAATAAGGCCTGGCGCCATCTGTGAATGGCACAATAATTCTTTTGATATTTGTGCAAGACTTGGGTGTGGAAGAATACATTCTTTTGGTATTTGTGCAAGTCATGGATGTGATTTGTGCAAGACATTTGATGCGGGACGTCACTGGAGTTCTGCCATCACTAGGAGTGGTGTCGTTGGTATGGTTGGCTTGGATAGACATACATCCACTGTGCAACTGTATCTTGCTGCAAAAGAAAAATCTTATGAGAGGATTATTGAAACAAGCTGGATGCATAAATAAAATAGTACAAATTTGGATTTCGAAGGCGATGAATAAAGAAAGTGGAGGAGATTTTCTAAGACTCCTTAATCCTATATTGCAGGCTCGTCTTGGAAATTTAGGTAACCAAAACGATAAACTGAGTTGCATAGGCCACCACAAAAACATGTTACGCCCTAGTTCCAAAATACATAGGAACCCAAGACAAAAGTATGCCAGTTGTACGGTTAGAAAAAGTATTCCCAATTTAATGGACTTATCCTAATTGTAGTACGCTGAAATCCTACATCTATAATATAACAGTCACAAGTAATCTAATTTCTCTACAACAATACCATAACCACTATAATCTCATCGACATAATGACATCAACATAGAGAAATAAATATATAATAAAATGTCTTAATAAATAGAAATAGTCTGAATATCCAAATACAAAGATCTTTCTGAATAATCAAGTCTAGTGGAAATATATGCACATAAATAAAAGTACAATATTGAAATAATAAATTACTGAAATAAAATACTAGCCATGGCATAGCTAACAAGATAAAATGTCTATGACTCTATTCCATCTACAAACCCCTGTATCAGGAAAACTCCTTTGGCGCAACCTCTAAGTCTTCAATAAGATAACCGGGCTCGATACCTGGTCCGTAAACTGTATGGTACAAGTGCTCGTCCGGATATGGAAAGAAACAATGCCCTTAGAGAGACATAGCAAATACAAAAGAATAATAACATAATAAACATGATAATGGGCTCACTAACCATCTATGTGTATGCACGTCGAATACGATATTGGAATGTATGGATAGGTCATAGGAATAATGCATAGCAGCCGCTAGAGGCATGTACTACTAGCACCTCCCGACGATATCTGACGTGAAGTCAGGGCTGCTGTCGGATATATCCTCTACTAATACCCACAACCGGGAATCAATAACCCATAACCGGGCAGCACTGAGACTAAGAGATAATGTATCCCATGCAACTACTAATAGTCTTTCCCATCCATGTCTTGCACAAATCACATCCATGACTCGGAAATCCATATCTCTATACAAGTATCTAGGTAGACTCAACTAATCAATATATGTACCGACACACGATCGCTCGTACCGGTAGCTAGCCGGATACGTAAGCTCATGCCAACACAATGTAACTCACTTATAGTGCTGTGTAATGATACGTGACAAGGCATAAAAGTTATTGAGAATAAATTCACAACTTTTTGGGAACGTCATCTACACTAAGTCATACACACGCACACACACCACAACATCGATGCCACCATCGACCGCACCCAAGTCATAGTTGGATGCACTCTACTGGAGTCACGCACTAGCAATACAAGAACAATATCATGAAATTAAAATAGTAACAAGGGCAATGTATCTTGCCTGGAATATCGATAATAGAATAGTATAACGGTCCATCTCCAACTGCTGCAACCAAATGATCACGATCTCCTAATAATAATAATAAACTATTTAAGAACACTTATTATTCTATAGTTACCATATATAGCCACCTACTTTAATTGGTCTCAACTAGTCAACAATCAACATTAATACCTACGATACGTATATACTAGCAATACTACTATGTGGCACCAAGTCATTATAGGAAAATAATATTTAAATACCCAAAATATATAATTCTTATTTCTGAAAAAATAAACATTAATTTTTGAATATATTTTATAAAGATTTTTTAAGAAAACTACACCAAATCACTATATTTAAGTATCAACATAACATGCCACATAAGGTTCTAATTCGTTACCTACCATAGACTTTTCGGTGTCCGAAAAACTAACAACAATGAAAGGGCAACACAAACACATGAAATATTCATAAATATGATCAAGGAACACTATAAATGATGAAGGAAGAAGTTAGGGTCATTACCAATTAGTTATTTGAGATCAAGTGGATTCAAAATCCTCGGGAAACTCCTCACACTAATATTGGTCTAATCTGTACCAACTATCATGCAACGAACGCCATGGACAAACCGTACGGATCCACGTGGTCCAACAATTAGGGAACAAAGTAGACATAAAAGAAACTTCCAGTTTTATTTTTGTTACAACGAACGATAAAAAGTATATAAAACCTATTTTAGAAGTGTACCAACCTGTGTAACTTTTAGACTTCTTTTTGTGAAGTTTTACCCAAGTGATGGGTTGTGCTCCTCTTCGAAGTCCTCTATAGAAGATCAAAAATGATTAGGCGCCATTCATGAAAATGGCTAGCATCAAAATAGCACTGGTCATAAAGGTTCGCGGGACTCAGGTGGCGCCGATCATTTGGGTGTGCCAGCACCACGTGGCAAGCTTCCTCGAGAAGTTGTAAAATTGTCATGATGACTGACGGGTCGTCAGTCGAAGGAAATCCTTTGAATTTCGAGCAATGCGGTGCTTGAGGAGACTGTGTCAGTCTTTGCAACTAATGCTGACAGCTACTCGTACTAGCTATCATTTGGTACGAGGTAATTAATTACCAGAACTGACAGACTGAGTAAGGAGGCGCCAGTTATCAAGCTGCGCCTGGCGCCACCTATCAAGCTGGCGCCACCTAATATATTTTTATTCAGAAACCGGATGATGTGGTGCGCATGCCACTAATCTCGAAGAACATGTCTACTACATTGCCTACGACCACGCGCATATCTCTCACAGAATGCCACACGTCCCTAGCATTCAAGTAATCGTTCGTGCAACATAATGAATGGCACACAAAACAGTACGCCACTTAGAATAACTACTTGACATTACTTCAAAACTCTATAAATAGTGTTTCAAATCAGTTGTAAGGCATCACTAATGATCATAATCTCCTAACACAGTGTTGCTGCATTCTTTGGAGGCTCGTGTTTTCGATATCACATCGTCCAAAGGATAAAGTGATCGTCTTCAGATCAGACTCCTACAGTTGTCCTTCCTTAGAATCAAATTGTACTTTGTACTTTTTTCTTAATTTGTAGACTACTTTTCTTGTAAAACTTTTGTTCTCGCAAACAAAATGGCGACTTTGCTGGGGATGACTATCTCCTCCGATGAGAAGGTGATAACTCAATGTGATATTGCGTCGATCAGTATGACGCAGAAGACCTTGTCGTTCAGGTCGACCAAACAGCCTACGAAGCCATGACTGGCGTGAGGGTGCCAGGCACGCTACCGTTGCCACCAAGAACAAGGCACGCTCTTTGACTCCTAAGTCCTCTAGAGCACCAATCACAGCTTCTGTACAGACCGTGCCAATTGCTGCCTTGGTAAAGAATAAGGGGAAATACTATTTAGCTACTCCCTCTTCCTTCCATTCTAACTCGGTAGAGAACCCATTCATTTCTTATCCTGTACAGAACAAAGAAAGAGCCCTTTAGCCCTTCTCATGCTTCTGTGCATACTGTGCCAACTGCTGCCCGGGCGTACAACAAGGGAAAATGCCCTTTGGCTACTCCTTCTTCTTCCCCTGTTTTGAACTTGGGAAAGAACCCAACCATTTTTGCTCCTATACAGAACAAAGGAAAGCATCCTTTGGCCTTTCCTCATTCTTCTCCTGTCTATGACTTGGTGGAAAGCACCCCTGATTGTGCCCCTGTGCCAATTACTGCTAAAATCCTTCTTGCTACTTGTTTGTGCCATACTAAGCGTGCTGGAGTTAGGACAGCAAGACATTTTGCCTATCCTAAGCCCCAACCAAATCCAAATCAGGATCTACCAATTCTGTGCATATCAAGATCCAAATAGGAAAAGTTGATGTGTCCCAGACAAATATATAGGAAGCGTACCACCCTGACATGTGCACCTATCTCAACAGGCGTAAATCAGAGCCAGCTTCATCAAGCCATAAGGCGCACCAATTGTAGTCTGCGCTAGTTGCTGATCTGTGCAGAATGAGGACTTCTAAAGTCAAAGACCCCCCCCTATGCTAACACTCAGCACTTCCTTGTACACTCAAGGGACAGACATCTCATGAACAGGAACCATGTTCCTAATGTAATCCATGAATATATACCTTCTTCTTTTCCTTACCCTATTAAGGTAACCGATCTCCGTAAAATTCTTGTATAAAAGCGAAAGATCGTAGGTCTTCTTATGTATCTGTGTCTCTACCTAGAGATCATCTTTGTAATTATGAGATAGTGATTAAGTGTTGCTTCCAGGTAGCAGAACAATCTGTCTTCGATCTTTGAACTATCCTCAATCTCCTAAATTAATCATAGCAGTAGACGAAGATTTATCTCCTACGACGACCACATACAAGGAACTCTAGTCTGCTTCCCATGAAGTTCAAGTACAATGCTGTTGCAAATTAGTTTGAAAAACCATCTTCGATCGTTATGAGTTACAATCGTTCTTCTGACATACAATGTCAACCTTAAAGTGACCCTAGTCGATGAAGACGAGTTGCTGTTTACTTCAGTCAATATGATCTCTTGAAGCACAAGGGGTGGAAAGCGTCCGAGATGCAATATATCCCGCAACCCCAGTCAACAATACTTGGATCGGATCCGTGACTCCGACGAAGGAGTCTAAAGAGACAATTGCTCAAGTTGTGCAGGATGGAGTAGTTCCCATCCCGAAGGCTACTCTGGAGATTGTCAATCTTCTGCCTGCACGAAGTGACGGTCTTGTTCCTCTGTCAACTGATAAAGGGGAAATCATGTGGATCCATTCGACTTGGTGGATGACTTTGAGACACCTGCATCGTCTATAAAATCTAAGAAGGCAACTAAATAAGACATGTCACATGACTTCACTGGGTAGTCATTATCTTCCACCTTTAACTGCTACCGTCATTCCGATGGCGAGTTCATCTTCTTCTTCTGAGATGATACTACCAAAGCTGGAGGCCTGTTACCAATTGGCATTCCATTTATATAGTCAACAGTCCTGCGAGCTAATGATGAAGATGGGATATGATCTGTAGAAGGCCCCTGGATTAATCACGAAAAGGATCTCTTGTACCTCTTTCCTTACGTCTTCAACACAATCAATCTCGTGTTCGCTTGGGATTTTGGACAGACTTTTCATCTTGCCAAAGGAAGTTTTCCAGAGGCAAGACTCGGACAAAGAATTGCAACATGGTATTATTTGCACCTGTACTAGAAGAAAAAGCCCTGACTGGTACAAGGTCTTGAAGACATTACCTGAGAGAATATTCAGAAGGTCAAGAGATCCCTACTCCAGCTCCAGAAGCCCCCTCAGTATCTTCTCCTCCTGTTGTCAATGTTCCATCAGCTTCATCGCCTCCAGTGGAACCAATTCCTTCCAAACCGATGGCGACCGAGAAAGGAAAACAGCCAGCTCGCTTCGATAAAATATTGAAAAAGCTCTACCTCTTGTACTTGAAAGCCGTACTACTTCAACATATTAGCTCAACTAAGAAATACTCCGACGAGGATATTAATTTTTAAGCTCCTTCGTATCTCAAAGGAAACTCGGGAAACCCTAAGTGAAGCTTTAATGCAAGCCGACGCTTGCCTGACACTTCAAGAAACCCGATGAGGAACTTGTGGCATGTTTTTACTATCATAGTGTGATGGAATTGATTCCTAACATCACCTTCACGCAAGATGACATGCTTCTGGAAGACAATCGTCATGACCGACCTCTATATTACATAGGGTATGTCGATACAATAAAGGTTGATCGCATCCTGATTGATCCAGGATCTGCACTTAGTATCATGTAAAAAGCTTTACTGGATGCCCTAAAGATCCCAGTTCATAACTTATCTATAACGATCACGACTATTGGAATTTAACTCCAGGAGAAGTTAACCACTAGGAAAGATTCGCTTGAAAGTTCAAATCAACAATCTTCGCACAAAGGTCACCTTTTATGTGATCGACAATCATGGCTCCTACAATACTTTATTAGGAACCATGGCTGCATGAACATAAGATCGTGCCATCTACTCTCCATCAGTGCTTCAAATATGTCGATGACAATGGAGAAGTTAGGAAAAAAGTGGCCGATCTTAATCCTTTCTGGGGTGTCGAAGCATACTGTATGATTCCAGGATGTACAAAGAAGAATTCAGGAAGGTTGTCTTGGCCATGGATACTGAGGAAGATATGAGGGACACCCCAGATAATGTTCTTGTGATTTCGGTCAGAGGACACTTCTCGTCCTTCGTCTTCTCAGACGCTAACTATCCATCTCTCCTCTCAAGTTAAGCATCTTCCTGCTGAAAAGATGAAACAAAGGGAGCTCCCTCTTCTGAGCCTCTTGTTATCGACCTCCGTTGTAACAAGCCTTCTCCTTTCCATTCTCCTCCTCCAGTTATCAATCTTAGCAACCCATCGACTAAGATCAAGAATCCTGTTGTAAATGATGATGTAAAAATCAATAAAGTAGCATCTCCTTTGCAGTATGCTGATGTTATTTATTATTCTCGGTGTTATCTAGAAATCTGGATAACTTCGAACCCCTTACATTAGGAGCATTCAACCTCTCTAAGATGAAGTATCACTTGAACCTGCACAAGAGTCATTATTTCTGGTTCCTTCCCGGAAGAAGGATGATCATCATATCCTCTTCAGCAAAGGGTTGCATCAAACAACTACGTCCGATAGTAAGGCTGAAAATAACGATAATGGGCGACTTCAGCTGCATCGTTATAGTCAATAATCAAAGAACATCATTCAAAAGATAGGTTATAACTTTAAAATCGGCCTCAATGGTGGTAGGGGAAGGTGAACTCCTATTCGTATCCCTCCTCCAAAAGGAAAGTCACTATAATACTACAGCTAAACCAAGCTGGGTTGGGCTATACCTTGTCGATTATGACCCCAGATACATCTGAATCTGACAGAGAAGAACGATCTAATTCTTCTGACTCTGTTTTATGGGATTCTGATACTAGTGTAAGGCACGTCCATCGAATGACTCTATCTTCCAATATGGTGACTGTCGAGTTATCTAAAGGCGATGATAATTTTGCAGAAGCTCTCTGAATCTGATCCTTAGGCATAAAGAATGGACACTCAGTAGAAACTTTGCTTCGAGCAACGAGAACCACCTACTGAAGATCAATTAGTTTAGGTCGATATTGGAGAAGAAGCTTCGCCAAGACCAATTTTCATCAGCAAAAGCCTCCCAAAAGTGGATAAACAAGAATTAATTCAGCTTATTCGGGAATACATTGACATCTTCGCCTGGAGCTATAAGACATGCTGGGATTAGATCCTCAGATCGCTACTCACAAGCTTAATATCTTGTCGAATGCAAGGCCGGTCAAACAATAACAACATCGATTCCGACATAACATAATAGATTCTATAGAAGCTGAATTCAAGAAGCTTATCGCCTGTGGTTTTGTCAGAGAGGAACAACATCCTGACTGGGTGGCTAATGCTGTCTATGTTATGAAGAAAATGGTGAAGGTCCGAGTCTGTATTAACTTCAGAGACCTCAACGAAGCTTGTCCCAATGATGAGTTTCCTCTTCCAATCACTGATGTCATGATTGACAACACTTGCGGGTTCCAACGGATATCTTTCATGGACGGATTCTCCGAATAATCAAATCTGAATGAACCCTGAAGATGAGAAACATACATCTTTTCGTACTCCTCTGGGAGTCTACTTCTACATCGTTATGTCGTTCGATCTTAAAAATGCTGGTGTAACCTATCAGCGGGCTATGAGCACCATCTTTCGCAAACATTTACGAAAGA
>JANAVB010014952.1:0-29771 GCA_029216955.1 Iris pallida | reverse complement strand
CAGCATGCATTTAAGCATTTGTGTTAGCAATTGCTTTAAGCATTTATGTTAGCAATTGCATGCCAACCTGCTCACGTGGCCACATGCATGGCCTTTTCCTTTTGTGCATGCCCTTGCATGCAAATTTGCATGCTTGCCAATAGCATTTGCTGGCCAACTCATAGCTAGCCGCATGGGAATCATTAAGTGAGCCGCATAAGAACAATACCAAAGCCAGCCGCATGAAATGTTTGATGCATTATAGTAATATATGCAAGCGTGCATGCTTGCATTATTTAACATCAGCCTTTAATTATTTCCATGCATTGTATGCATGGTTTGCTTGCATGCAAATTAATATTTAATTGTTGTTGGTCAAACACTGTAGCCGCATGTATCTTAGCCCGGCCGCATATGGCAACTCATTTTGGTCGCATGGCCTTAATTTAATATTTCTGGCCGCATGGCCTTAACATTTATTGCATGGCCGCTTGCATGCACATGCATTAACTTAATTGCTTGTAATTGTTTGCAAGTGACTTGCTGACCGCATGACCATTTATTTTCCTGAGCCGCATGAGTCCCCCACAGCCTTGCCCCTGCTAATATTTAATTACCACTAGTATGCTTGTGCCATTAATTGTTCCCTGACATGATGGTGACCCGTT
Organism: Iris pallida; assembly: GCA_029216955.1. Lineage (NCBI taxonomy): Eukaryota > Viridiplantae > Streptophyta > Magnoliopsida > Asparagales > Iridaceae > Iris > Iris pallida. The sequence continues at coordinate 29,124 of JANAVB010014952.1, read as the reverse complement.
GTGGTACACTTTTGACAATGACATGACTAGATGGTGATCCGTTGTGGTACACTTTGACAAATGACATGACATGATAGTGGCCCGACGTGGCACACTCCTGACAAGTAAACTTGACATGATAATTCTTGATAGTGTCCCGCCGTGGCGCATTCTTGACATGATAAACCTGACATGATACTTCTCAAAATGCTGTTGCGACGGCTAACCTGACATGACCAGTATGAATGACCTGGACACCGTGGATGATTGTGCTTGTACAAATGAACCCGTCTTGTCCTGCATCATATCTAGGACGGGGACCCCTGAGTACCACGGTCAGGGGTACCCACTGAAATTGACTAAGGCTAATAACTAGAATAATCCAGTAGTCATGAAGAGACTTTCCCAGTTACCTGTTGCCCCTTTGATCCCGGCCTTATATATATATACATGGGACTTCGAGCTATCTGTCATGATGAGCACATTCCAGCCTGTCGTCGAGTGGGGCACCTCTTTAGGACACATGTATCTCACTGCAGTGTGTCTGCTATACTTATTTTCTTTTGCTGGGTTCACTCAGGTAGCAGCAGGCGGGTAACTGGACTTGAAAATCTCTTTATATCTTGCTAGTAACTAGGCCTGTGATAACCCTAGTTAGTTAAAGTATCAAGCCGTACTTATTGCTTGGCCGTGAATGATGGATGGAGTTTACTCAGTCTAGTCTTGTCTTGATCCTGTACAAGATTGTTACTTGATTGATTTCTTATATTTATCTTGCTGATAAATGGTGGGAGAAGCCAAGTTCTGTTCAGACGAATGGTTACAACCCCGGTCCTTGTTTGGTTTACGGGTTGTAACCTGGTTATCTGAATAGTCTCATGGTTATCTCATCGTATATCACCTGTCATGCTTTTCCTTTATTACTGTCTTTTATTATGTAATTATATTCTTGTGCTAATTGCTGGTTTTAGTTCCTAAGTGAAGCCTCCTTTGTGGCACTTGCTCTTTCTGGGATCTAACCCAGCTGGTTTTGTATGGCCAGATACCGGAGCAGTTCCAGAGGATCCACCGACTTCCCAGCCAGATGGTGACCACTAGACGGAATCCTGGCAACGAGTGGGTTATTTTTGGCTCTCCCACTCTATTGTAAAAATTATTCTTTTGAGGCGTTTAGCCGACGAGCAAGTGTTAGCTCGTGTACATTTTACGTACTGTCAGCCTACGGGCTGTAACATGATTGACAAATCCTAGGGTTGATCATGTATTGACTAAAACTCCTGCTAGTCCTCACATTTTGTAACGACTAGCTTTATGATCAGCTGAATATGTAATATTTGGGACGCCTTACTATTGTATATTTGGTGATCTTACATCTTATAACATTTATTTGCTTGCTTGTGATTGAGACACTAGGTTTGTTTTTGACCATAAGTGACTGTTGGCTTGTAGTTAAACCCTCATATATCTAGACATCCGTGACCGTATGGTGAGATGGATTCCATTTCATTATACGCAGCTGGCTATGTCTGCCCCCGCTCTCCAGTATTCTGGTTCTGGGGCGTGACAGAACCCAAACTAAAGAACTGAATCATTCTGACAATAAATTTCCGAAGCCAAGCCAACTTCACAGAATAACTCCCGAACTACAACAAAATCAAAACCCGAGTCCGGAATCGAACTACAAACGAAATTCCAACAGAACAATCAACCCATAAATATTGATCCGAATCCACAGCGTATATATATATATATATATATATATATGGCGGTGGATTGGATCATATTATGGGTTGATTGTTCTGTTGGAATTTCGTTGTAGTTCGATTCGGACTCGGGTTTTGATTTGTTGTAGTTCGGGAGTTATTCTGTGAAGTTGGCTTGGCTTCGGAAATTATTGTCAGAATGATTCAGTCTTTAGTTTGGGTTCTGTCACGCCCCAGAACCAGAATACTGGAGAGCGGGGGCAGACATAGCCAGCTGCGTATAATGAAATGGAATCCATCTCACCATACGGTCACGGATGTCTAGATATATGAGGGTTTAACTACAAGCCAACAGTCACTTATGGTCAAAACAAACCTAGTGTCTCAATCACAAGCAAGCAAATAAATGTTATAAGAGTAAGATCACCAAATATACATAGTAAGGCGTCCCAAATATTACATATTCAGCTGATCATAAAGCTAGTCGTTACAAAATGTGAGGACTAGCAGGAGTTTAGTCAATACATGATCAACCCTAGGATTTGTCAATCATGTTACAGCCCGTAGGTGACAGTACGTAAAATTACACGAGAACACTTGCTCGTCGGCTAAACGCCTCAAAAGAATAATTTTTACAATAGAGTGGGAGAGCCAAAAATAACCCACTCGTTGCCAGGATCCGTCTAGTGGTCCCTCTGGCTGGGAAGTCGGTGGATCCTCTGGAACTGCTCCGTATCTGGCCATACAAAACCAGCTGGGTTAGATCCCAAAGAGCAAGTGCCACAAAGGAGGCTTCACTTAGGAACTAAAACCAGCAATTAGCACAAGAATATAATTACATAATAAAAGACAGTAATAAAGGAAAGCATGACAGGTGATATACGATGAGATAACCATGGGACTATTCAGATAACCAGGTTACAACCCGTAAACCAAACAAGGACCGGGTTGAACATTCGTCTGAACAGAACTTGGCTTCTCCCACCATTTATCAGCAAGATAAATATAAGAAATCATCAAGTAACAATCTTGTACAGGATCAAGACAAGACTAGACTGAGTAAACTCCATCCATCATTCACGGCCAAGCAATAAGTACGGCTTGATACTTAACTAACTAGGGTTATCACAGGCCTAGTTACTAGCAAGATATAAAGAGATTTTCAAGTCCAGTTACCCGCCTGCTGCTACCTGAGTGAACCCAGAAAAAAAAATAAGTATAGCAGACACACTGCAGTGAGACATGTGTCCTAAAGAGGTGCCCCACTCGACGACAGGCTGGAAATGTGCTCATCATGACAGATAGCTCGAAGTCCCATGTATATATATATAAGGCCGGGATCAAAGGGGCAACAGGTAACTGGAAAAGTCTCTTCATGACTACTGGATTATTCTAGTTATTAGCCTTAGTCAATTTCAGTGGGTACCCCTGCCGTGGTACTCAGGGGTCCCCGTCCTAGATATGATGCAGGACAAGACGGGTTCATTTGTACAAGCACAATCATCCACGGTGTCCAGGTCATTCATACTGGTCATGTCAGGTTAGCCGTCGCAACAGCATTTGAGAAGTATCATGTCAGGTTTATCATGTCAAGATGCGCCACGGCGGGCCACTATGAAGAATATCATGTCAAGTTTACTTGTCAGGAGTTGCCACGTCGGGCCACTATCATGTCATGTCATTTGTCAAAAGTGTACCACAACGGATCACCATCTAGTCATGTCATTGTCAAAAGTGTACCACAACGGGTCACCATCATGTCAGGGAACAATAATGGCAAACGCATACTAGTGGTAATTAAATATTAGCAGGGGCAAGGCTGTGGGGGACTCATGCGGCTCAGGAAATAAATGGTCATGCGGCCAGCAAGTCACTTGCAAACAATTACAAGCAATTAAGTAATGCATGTGCATGCAAGCGGCCATGCAATAAATGTTAAGGCATGCGGCCAGAAATATTAAATTAAGGCCATGCGACCAAAATGATTGCCATATGCGGCCGGGCTAAGATACATGCGGCTACAGTGTTTGACCAACAACAATTAAATATTAATTTGCATGCAAGCAAACCATGCATACAATGCATGGAAATAATTAAAGGCTGATGTTAAATAATGCAAGCATGCACGCTTGCATATTTACTATAATGCATCAACATTTCATGCGCTGGCTTTGGTATTGTTCTTATGCGGCTCACTTAATGATTCCCATGCGGCTAGCTATGAGTTGGCCAGCAAATGCTATTGGCAAGCATGCAAATTTGCATGCAAGGGCATGCACAAAAGGAAAAGGCCATGCATGTGGCCACGTGAGCAGGTTGGCATGCAATTGCTAACATAAATGCTTAAAGCAATTGCTAACACAAATGCTTAAATGCATGCTGGCCATGCATTATTATAATGCATGCAATGCTTAAGCTAGTATTAATGCTGGCCATGCAAATGCAAAAGCTAAGCATATAATTAAAGCAAACTAATGCATATATGCGGCCAGATGCTTCTAAAGCTAATGCATATAATTAATTGGCCAATCCATCATTGATTCTATGCGGCCATGCATCCACATGCGGCCAAGCCCATATTTAAGGCCATGCGGCTCACTGATATTACCACATGCGGCCAGCATGTATTCCTATGCGGCTAACTAAGCTTGCATTTGCAAGCAAAATGCTGTACAATGCAACTAATATAAAGGGCCAACTTTGCATGCAAATGCAAATGCTAAGGAAATTAAATAATACAATTCCCTATAAAGCGTAGCTTCCATATGCGGCCAGCTTAAAATATCACATGCGGCCAAAAGTGAAATGGCCTATGCGGCCAAGTGTTTGTAAGTGCATGCAAGCATTAAATGCTTGCAATTCCATTCATTAAATATGCATGAAAGCCTACGTTTGTAATTGCATTCAAGGAAGGCCATGTGGCCAGGCACTGATATAAGTATGCATTAATATAATATGGCATTGGCCATATGCGACTAGCCAATGCAAGGTAATTAATTAAATGGCCATGCAATTAATGCAGGCCAGCAAATGCTAAAAATGGCCATGTGGCCAAGGTAATAAATTAATGCTCATGCGGCTGGATTTGTCCATGCGGCAGGGAAGAACACTTGCCGCATGAAATAGTCATGCGGTCAAGTACTGTTCTTCTCCTCCAATTTCCGAGAAGAAAAAAAATACCATGAAGCCATACTTCCAAGCTCCATAATTCCATCATCCAGAGTCCAAATCCGAACTTCCATAGGTCAAAATAGGGTAGAACGAAATTCTTAAACATGGAACCATCAACTACAAAAATGCAATGCAAGTTTGATAGATCAAAATTCATGAAAACTAGATCTACAAGAATTTAACTACAGAGAAATGAAAAATGCTAAGTACTAAAGTGGGTTAGAAACACATGAGGAAGACATTGGAACAATGAAAATGGGGTTCCTCCATGAAGCAAGATGCACTTGCCTAAGCTCTCCACTCTCTCAGGTTGGTAGAGAAGTAATGGTGTGGAAGAAGAAAGTTAATGTGGAGAGAGAAATGTGTGGTAGAATATTTATGAAGAGGGTGGTGGTAGGTGGGAGTGGTTTGGTTCACATAAAATCTAGCAAAATTGAACCATGCAAAACCAAGCCGAACTAAGATAAACCCGTCAATGAAATGCCAAAATAAATCAAGCAGGGAGTCATGCAATACGGGTCAGAATACGTACACGTTTTCCAAATACATAATACGAGATTGGGCATTACAGGTTCTATAGTCAAATTCCGGACTTGGGGTTGTTTCGGCAAATTTTTGGGATGTATTAGAAATTGTATCGGTTGGATTGGCACTGTAAGGCTTGTTATATAATTTGGTTATGTAGTTTGGATAAATATTTGATATTGTAGTTTGTTATATAAAATAGTTCTAAGTTTAGTTTTGTTAACATAAATGTATGATTTTTTTTATATAATGTATATAAATATATATGATTTAAAAGGAGAATTACGTTTAATTAATACTCTTAATATTGTGACGTATTTAAAAATATATGTATATATATTTGCTATATTCGAAAAATGGTTATTTCAAAAAAAGTATACTTTACATATTTTACTTTTATTTGGTTTATTTATATTTGGCGTAATTGAGACCTCATGTATCCACCTTGGTGATGACCGAAATGGTCGAATGAGCCGTTAGCGAAACGCAAACGCTACTAGGTATTCCCGTACGTTGAGGCGTAAGCTATTAGCAACGTGTGACTGCGTGACCAAATCTGAGACTCTTTTTCATACCCTGCGACTTTAGTTTATTTTAGACTTGTAGAACTTGTACTGGTATGCTATTTTAGGTGCAGGACACTAGTGCCTTCAGACTGGACCGTTTCCGACTTAGAAGCTCACCGTAGCGTAGTTTAGGAGTTTTATTTATTCTTTTTATGTAAAATATGTTGTAAGGGCATAAGCCCATTTTTTTTTTTTCTCGAGCCCTGTATTGCGTAGCTTAGGAGTAGCGTAGCCTTCTGTATTTTTATGTGTTTTATGTTGACAATATGTAAGTTAGTTTAGCTACAAATGAAATTGGAAACGTTATTTTCTAAAAACAAAAATAAAGATTTTTTCGCATAAATTATAACGCATTAAAAATACAAGTTTCATATTTATATTAACAATCTCATGTTTTATCATTAAATGGAAAAAATAGAGTTATATATATAAATATATACAATATAAAACACGAAGATTTTCGAATAAATCGAGATGTCTACTTCTTCCAAAATAAATACAATTGGACTTCTTTATACAAATTTACAAATAGCATGAAGCAGCGTTAGAGTTGATTGATCGTTAGACTAAATGTTAATCAGTAAAATTGACTATGACCAATATTAGAGACTGCAACTAGAACATCGTAGAAATAGTTTATTGGAACTAAGATATCCTTTTAATCAAATGTAGGGTTCGACCTAAGTCTGAGATCCTTTTTTCTGTCTCCATCTAAACATCAGAAACAAGGCAAGTCTCATATTATTCATGTTCGTGTTTTAATTAATAATCAAATGCATTGCATCATTAGGACTATATACTGTATCGACACTGACTCACGGGATCCCTCTCGGACCAAATTGATTCTTGATGACTCATTGACTCGGAGATTTGGGGAGTAGTATATCAACTGTGACCAAAGCCCTGTTGTAAGCCCCTGTTTTTCAAATTTCATTTTAATTAGTGTAATTAATTTTTTAATGTCATTTATAGCTTAAAATAATTATTGGGATTTTTAAGAATTTTCTAGAATTTTTAAATAATTTTTAAATGAGTTTTATATATTAAAAATATCAATTTGCAATTATTAGAATGTTTTAATACAGTTTTATAATTATTTGAATTGTTGCTATAACGGTTTGCAATTATTAAAATGTTTTAAATGGTGGAATGCAAATTCTTATTTGCATTTACCAACCGATAGGGCCTATGTGTAAATACCTAAACTAGGGGGGACCTAAGTGCTAATTTCCTATTCTACCCACCCCGACGATCGACTGCCCCGACTGCCTGACGGCCACCGCCCACCTTTCTTCCGCCATTTCCGGCTGTCCCGACCGACCTAGGACGACTAGAACCCCTATTTAAACCTCCTCTCTCCCCAGACCTAACCCTACCCCAGGGCAACCCCACGACCACACGACCCCTTCTTCCCCGACGAGACCACAAACCCTAACCCTAACTCCGGCGACAACCCCAGCGCCACCCAGTCGACGACCGCCCCATCCACCACCACCAGTCGACGCGTCTCGTCGAGACGAGTACAGCGCCACCCGAGCGCCACCGCCACGACATCTCCTCCGCCCAGTCGCCGCCCCAACAGCCCGTCGACTCGGATCCGTACGTGTCACTGTGCTATTCCTTTTCCGATACGACTCGTCCCCAATATGCGACTTGCCGCGTCCTGGCGAACCTAGTGGTGAGTTTGGACACGACGAAATCGACTCGTGCGTGTCGTGCTAGTCTAGGACACGAGAATCCTGTGTCCCTAACTGTCCGGACACAGGATCGAGTTTTTTTTTATGTTTATTGTTAAACCAAACCTAATAAAATTAACCTAATCCTAACTCTAACACAACCGTCGGGCTGACCCCCTGGCCAGCCCGACCCGACTTAAACCCCCCCAGCGCTGGCTCGAGTTCGAGCCCCCTTTACTTCTCTGCTGTTTTCTTTTTCTTTTCTTTTCCTTTTCTTTTTCCGTTTATATATATATATATATATTTATATATTATATGTATATAATATATATATATATATGTATATACTGTATTTTTGGCAGTATATTATATATATATATATATATAATTTTATAGTTAATATATATATGTATACAATGTTTGTATATGTATATATACTTTACAATTAAGTATTTTCTATATATATATATATATAATTATATATATATATATATAATATATATATTATATATATATATATATATATATGTACTTTTAACATAGGTATGTATATTCATTTTGTATAACTTTACCTTATTAAAATTAATATTTATTTTGTATTTTTACCAATTTATATTTTAGTGTATTTAAATTACTGCAACCATTTGGTGTCCAAGCCTAGCATGGGTTTTTGGGCCCAAATGTATTTTCACACATTCAAGATCTGTACAAGTCATGTTGGACTTGATTCATGGCCTTGGGTCCTGTATTTGAACTTTGGTTCAAATTATACATGGACAAAATACGCAGATAATTATTATTTAATTTCAATTGTGTGCAATGCTGTTTTTGGATTTCTAAAAAATACTTAAAGTACTGCTAAAATTCTGGAAAAATAGTATTTAGATACTATGTTAAGTTAGCTAATTTAGTATAATTTTTATAGTATTTAAATTATAGTTTTGCCACTAGTTTGTCTTATGGAACCAAAACTCATTTTCTGATACTTAGGAAAACTGATTTTTATAAAATACTTGTACTGGTTAATAAATTTCAGAAAATTATAATAAATTTCTATAATTAACAAGGATCATATTGGTACTTTATTTATGTAAATTAAGCTTTTTGTCTATCTCAAAAATTGTTAGAACACAATGATCATTTGATTTATTTATTGATTAATTACGACTTGTAGCTTTTTGTGTTATTTTGAGTTTTAGCCGTGTTGAACCCCACCCCTCACTAGTGTAAAGACCCTAGAAAGTTAGTTAAAGTAGTGTGTCACCCCATATTGGTCTCCTATGCTAAAATTATCATTTTGGCTAGGTGCCCAGTCACAAGTCGTGTTTTTCCAATTAGTGTCTTAGCGTTTTAGCTTAGTGTAAAAACTAGTTATTGCATTTATTTCTACAGTGACGAGTTACCGGACATCCATAGCACTTTTATCGTAGCTTGTTTGCTTTGCTTTGCTAGAGGCAAGTACTTTCTACAAACTTTACATAATGTCACATAAATGAACTGTAAACCCCACCATGTTAAATGCTGATCCTTGGGGTAGCAAGTTAGATCTCTACATGTTGTACTTCCAGTTACTACCATGCTTAGAACAGTCTTTATGTATCTCTCACATGATAGAATATGGGTTATGGGAAAACTAGTAGTTGAGTACGTGATCATGCCCCCATTATCGTACCGAGCAAAGTTTCATTCTATATGATACTGCGCGTAGGCCATTATCCAGCATTTCTGTACGGAGGTACACCTATGCCTGTACACTTGTACGTATGTACATTTTATTTACATGTGTCCCAGCACTTTGTACATCTATTGACCGATCACGTACCTGCTACAGTTTTAAACATTACATATACATCTGTCTCTATGACATATGTGTCATTGCCATGATAGATTGTGTGATGCCATATTTTTAGTTATTCCTCTTATGTTCATTTCCATGTTTCATATGCTAGTTTGCTAGATTCAGTACTTGCTCCCGTCCTGACAGGATAACGTTGTAGGTGTCCTTACTGAGGAGGAGTTACTCTGCGACACATATTATGGAGATACTGCCGAGGACCCAGCTTTAGGACTGAAAATCGAACGAACGAGCTCGAAAAAGATCGAACGAGTTTAATTCGAGCCGAACTTGGACCGAGACGAACACGAGCCGAGTACGAACGGTTTGAGTCATTTTACAGCCCTAGTATAGGACATGTTGTATAGACTATCACACTGTTCTTTTAAGTTTTAAATATTTTTTTTATTGAATTACATATGCTCTTTACATCATAAATTATAAAGAACAAAAAAATGAGTAAAATTTCTTATACAAAATGTTTTTCTATCTATTAAAAAAGGCATAACATATAGAAAAAGTCCTATATGAGAAACCGAGCCGAGCTCGAGCCTGTTTGTGAACAAGATCGAGTCGAACAACCTATGGTCGAACTCGGTATCGATTAGTCCACGAACGAGCATAAATCGAGCTTAGACCAAGCCGAATACGAGCCAAATGCGAACGGTTTGAATTATTTTACAGCCCTACCCGGCTTTGCCATACGAGGATGCTCCTGCGGGGAGACTCGTCTAGTTTGCTTAGCTGTTTGGGATATTTAGTGTAGTCATGTATTAGGCTACATATTTTGTAACTGGACATGTATCCAGTTTATATTCAGATCACTTGTACTTTGGACTTATTTCTATATATGAGACGACTTTTGTGTTTGGAGCATTTATGACTTTTATTCACTTATAGAACTGTTAGCACATTTAGTCTTATCCTGTTGTCTTTAGAATAGCTTACTACGTTTTATCTCAAACGTAGGCTGGGAATGACTCGGCCTGGCCCAATAATTTGGGTAGCGGGTCGTGATATATTTTAGTGGTGGCCCATGCAGGTCCTGACTAAAATGTTTGGTTACATTATTGTACCAAGCATGCCTGCAATTAGGAACTTAAGGTAATTAGACAACATTAGGAATGACGCTTAGAATACCTAGAGGAATGCTAGGATTGCAACATAGGAAAAACATCACATGCTTGCTATTATAATTAGATTTTCTTGTCTATGATTGCTTACTTTAAACAAGTCCTTATAAGTCCTTTTTACTTTTATTAGATGGTGCTTACTCGTTCATCCCAGTATGTAACACCCGAGAATGTGGCCCTCCATATCCAGTCAGCTGACCAGTTGACTGATACACCCCCACCTCCACCTACCATATTCCCCCACTCCACTGATCCACAGACCCAGATGCCTCCACCACCTTCCACATCCCAGTCCCAGCAGGCCCCGATACTTCCACCACCCCCTATCACTATACCCACCCAGGCTTCCGTCACACTCGACGGGAACCAGCTGCTCACTATGATCCAGGGGTTCCTAACAACCCATCAGGAGCAGACTGCCCTACTCCGCCAGAGCATGGAGCGTTCCGAAGAACGTCCCGTGGTCCCACCACCTGTAGAGCCACGACAGAGAGCGAGGACGATCAAGGACTTCATGGGTCTGAATCCCAAGGAGTTCTCAGGGACTGAGGGCATAGTAGTAGGCAGATGACTGGCTAGACTCGGTAGAGAGAAAGCTTCTGGGAGTTAGGATGCCGGATGACCTCCAGGTCGAGGCAGCAGGATTTCTGCTGATAGACTTGGCAGGAGTTTTGGTTCCGGAATGAGCCATTGTTTGCGAGAGGAAGAGCCACTTGGGATCAGTTCAAGACCCAGTTCAAGAAGAAATTCTTTTCGACCACTGCTAGAGTAGCCATGGGCTACGATTTCAGAACATTCAGCAGGGGAACCGTTCTGTCGATGACTATGCGGCAGAGTTTAGTCGCCTGAGCCGTTTTCTCCTAGTCTGGTTGCAGATCCAAAGGAGATGACCCGTAGGTTTTTCTATGGTCTAGTTTCAGACATAGGCATTCTTATAGTGGCGAACGGTACGACTGACTACTACCAGAGCCTAGAGTTGGCCCGGAGCATTGAGGAGCGTCTTCTGTCTAGCAAGAGGCCGGCTTCTGTACATCATGAGGGGACCGTCCAAGCGTCAGACTTTCCAGCAGAGAGCACCGACGCCGCCCCAGCTGTAATGCCCCGCTCCGCACGAGGCATTTGGTTGGCTTATTGGATGGGATCAGAATATTGGACCATGACTTATGTTGGGAATCAGGAGAATTGAGACTGATGCAGTCTCTCTTAGCTGGCTAGACGGAATGGATATTGGAACGTGGCTCGCTGGTGGAGCTACGCTTAGTGGAATTTTGGGTGAGTGAAACTGTCCTTCCTCCTCCTTACTCCTTCATGCTTAATAGATGAAGTATTGAAATGCTATGAACTGCCCCTAAATGTCCCTTATGTTAGTTGCTGAATAATAGAGATGCTTTTGTTGAGAATTATTGAAATGTACAACACATTGAACTGTTAATGTGATTCGCTGCCTGAGAATGAATTGATAATATTGCCCCTTATGCTTAACACTGCTGGAACAAGTAGACACTTGAATAATGAGATGCCTTATGAATGATAGAATAAGAAATGAACTGGCTATGCTATCGAACCAATGAACTGAATGAAACACTAGAATTATGTACTCTCTATATAACTGTTGCAAGAATATGAAATGTTGCCTGTCCCTTATAAGAAATGAAATGAATGAATGTTAAGTTCCTCTTAAGAAAGGAATGATATGAGATACGTTGCAATGAAGCAATGAATGAGAAATGATAAAGCTGGGATCGTTGAGATCACCAAATGAAATGATGGTAATGATAAAAGAATAAGTCATTGAATATGACTAATGATGCACTGTTGCCTTTACTTTCCTTAATACATTTTACCATGCGATTTTGTTCACAATCGAGTCGGACACGCATTCGCATGGTCATGGACAACTTGTATACAAGATTTGAGTAATAATTTCCTCGAACGGTTCCTAGGGCCCTGGGGACCGATTCGGCCTAGGAGGAAATAATGATGAGTGCTATGGGAGCACGGATAAGGCGGGGTGGCATAGAGGCTCGCCACCTACTATGCTGACCGCATTATCTTAAAATGAAATGAAATGAGAAGAGTCCATATGGTTTAACAACACCAGTGACCATGTAGCCAGGATGCATGCTAATGAATGTTTTGTGCAGGCAGAGTAAGTATATCAGATAACCTGTAATTGATACAGGTACGAGGAGTCGGCTATCGGTAAGAAATCACATAATTGTGATATTGTATAAGTTGGTTTAACTTGCCTGCTTAACATGTTCCATTTAGTATGCTAGAAAGATGCCTTGCTATAATCATTGCTCAAACATAACATACATGCTAAGTGATGCTTGAAGTGAGAACTGTTATAACATGCTTAAAATGTTAATGTTAACGATGCCTCAATGATGCCTTTTCATGATAACACCTAGTATGCCTCAATGATGCCTTTGCATGATAACACCAAAAAATGATAAATGATATGTCCACATGAATGCTACTAAGAATATGTTACATGCTTCACTCTGATTATTGCCCATGAACTGTAAACTGATGCTAGGCCCCAAATAGAAAGATCACTCTAATAAATGCATGCTTAAATGATCACCTTAAAATGTTGGTTTATGCGAGTGGGTTGGATTCTGCTCGCCAGTACATAGATGATGTGCTGACCCACGTTTTGTGGGCAGGTGCTCGTGCTTGGAATGTTCTACACACGAAGTTTAGCTGGATTGGTCCCGCGACATCGAAGATTTGTTGGGCATACAGAAGCTCTCCTTGCACAAGATGATGTCTTCTGTTTATAAAGGGCATAATGCATGGAACATTGTAATCAGTTGTACCAATGAGATTGTAAGCCAAGTCGGTATATCGAGTGGTAATCCATTGTATCTAAATATCAAATGTAAGCTGTATAGCATTGTTCAGTTGGTTTCCAATTTAAAGTGAGATGTGCTGTAATCATTGTACTTCAATACAAGTCTTATACTCTTCTTCAATTATTAATAAAGAGAATAAAGTTCTACATATCTCTGTGTGGCTTCGAGTTACTCTTTTTCTCCGCTGCTATAAAGAAGTGATGTACTTCTATTCAATAAGAAAGATTGTCCTCATTAAATTCAATTTATCTGCTTCTGCTGCTGCGATGTGTTCCTATTTGAAGAATAATCGATTATGTACCATCCTTGCCTTGTACAAGTGCAATACCAGACTTGTACGGCATCACGCCCAAGCGAGGACGATCGATTCCAAGAGATAAAATATGTGAATAAATGACTCTATGAATCGGGGCGTGACAAATTGGTATCAGAGCACGGCTTTACGTCCTTGGTCTCTTCTTTGATTCATTTCAAATCAAAGTTGCATCGATGATTAACTAAAGTTGCTTCCGCGATAACTCAACGTTGCTTCCGCGATTAAATCAAAGATTGCTTCCGCGATTATACTATTGTTGTTCGGTAATCATCTTTATATTATCTGTGCTTGAAAGATCATTGACCCTCTTGGCTGCTCACTGGATGTTCCATACAATAAGTCTATATACATTGTGATGCCCCTGAAAGAATGATTGTTGTTGGTTTGGACACAAATAACCCAACAATGACTCGATGCCATAGTATGCTATATTGTGAATGCTGTTTGGAATGTGGGAATATAGAAAGTGGCTGGGTATGCTGCAACAAGTTGAGAATTGCATGTGATGTTGGAAAGAATTGTGAATGAAATAATTGATGGATGAGATTGACAGAATTAGTGAATTGACTCATGTGTGTCGGCTAAGTGCTTTCGAGACCCTAAGAATGTTGGCTTATAATATTGAGACCCCGAGATGTTGGTTAAGTATTGTGATCATTATAGATCATGAATGTCCGGAATAGATTGAGTTGGTATTGTTTAAGGATGGCTTCGTTTCTGAGTGGTATATTGCCTCTACCACCTCAGAACGAGATGTATGTTGACCCTTTCCATAAAATAGCAATGAGACTATCTATGAGTACTGGGTAGTACCGAGACTTAGCTGGGAGTCATGTATTGTGCTAGATGACTCAAGTGTCCCCTGACGGTGATGCTATGTTGGGTAGTGAGATTGTAGAAATGGTAACGGTTGGCTTGGTTAGAAATTGTTTAGTCGAGTGATGACTCAGACTAGTAAGACAGTTAGTATGCTACGGGTAAATAGACTTGGATAGAGAATATTGTGGCTTAGAACATCTGAATGTTGACTTCGATTGGTTGAATGTAAATCAAATGTTGCTAATACAAAGTTGGTTGCCAAGCTGAAAGTTTGAAAATATTGTCGGTAAATCAAAGGAATATTAGAGTTTTGTGCCTTGACCCTAAGGTGTAATAGATGTTAACCCATCTAGATCACCAAAGGATAGTCGTTGCCTATGTGCATGTATGCTGAGGAATTGAATTGCACTAGAAAAATAACAAGTAGTGACTCAGAATACTGTTGTTGCCTAAGGGATGGTTAAGTGATACATAAATTGTCGGATTGAATGGGATGAACTACTTGACCATTACTGCATGAGATTAAGAATGCCGTAAGATAGTTTGATGATTGAGAAACAAATGGAAACGAGAAATTGTAAACATGTTGGATAATGTCGGTATAGGTGATTGTTGGTTGGGATATAGATTGTTGGCTTATGACTTAGTGGTTTGACTCTGTCATACAGACCGAATAGTATGATTCCATAGTTATGTTAAACTATCGGAATCGATGACCCTTGAATAGTTAGCATTGGCTTATGGGTTTGTGTGAGTATAAAGGAATTGGAATAGAAATTGAATCATTGGAAATTTACTTGATGGATTATTAGAACGATGAAGATCGTATGTCGGATTTGGAATTTACCGTAATGTTGATAGATCGATCTTAGTCGATTGTTGGGTAAGTCTAGAATGAGCCTCTGTGGGAATTATTTCCTTGAGGAAGACCCTGAATAGATAGACTTGACCCTAGTGACCAGTTGTTGATTTACCAATTGCTGGCTTAGCCCAATTGGCGATTAGTTATTCAGACAGAGTTAAAACCCATAGGTTTGGGTAGAGTTCCTTAGAACTGTTGGTTGCTTGTTGGCCCTAAGAAACAGAAACTAGTATAACCCTAGTAGCCGTCCACTCTAGGGAAGTCACCTGAATGATTAAGTTTAGCTGTCAGTGTAGCTAACCTTAGAGATTGATTGAATAATAGGTGACCATTGGAGACCCATAGAATAACCTTATGGCATTGAATGAGAGATGGTGCTAATGAGTATTGACCTAAGGGAATGTATGCTTCAACTTGAGCCTTAAGAGATGTTTGACCATTGAGGATTATATGTCGGCCATAAGTGGGAATTGCAATCGTAAGGTAAGGCTTGAGTGTACCTATAGTCGGGTAGCTAAGTTAACCTTGACTGTTGCATAGAATTATACCCTGATTCGGGTAATCGATAGTGGGTGACTTCGGATTGTATCTTTTAGAAAAGATGAATTGCCTCGGTGAAAAATGTTGTTGGATTTGGAAGGAAAATGATTGTCGTTGTGAAACCTTGATATGATTGGCTCTAAGTTAGACCCTTGATCGAATGTTAGAAATGTTATGCTTGGATGGAGATTGCCCCTGATGTTAAGTGGTGGCCTGGAAGATAGTGATTTTGGCAAAGTGAATAAAGCAATAAGTCAATTGAAAGGATGCTAAGTTAGATTTAGAAAAGAGAGTTATATTGTGGCTGATCGAATCGCACTAACATGGAAGTTGGCTGAAGTACATATGTTTTGGGGACGCCTAAAATATGTGTGTATGGATCCAGCAGAAGTGATTGGTTGTGACTGAGATAACATTATAGGAAGAATTTATCGCACTAGCACGGACTTTGGCTGAAATGCATATGTTTTGGGGACGCCTAAAATATGTGTATGGATCCAAACGAAGTGATATGTTGCGACTGAAATAGAAATGTAAGGAAATGTTGGCGAATCAATGAGAAGTTACAAGTAATTGAAAAAGAGATAGACAGATCGAATCGTTGATGGATTTAAATGGTACAGTTGGATAGATATTTTAAAATGACCGAGTGGGCTGAAATGAATATTGATTTGAAGCTGAATGAGTAAACTCATGGTGATTAAGTGAATCTTGTAGAAGACTTGTTTCCTTAAGTTTCGAGGACGAAACTTTTTCTGAGTGGTATATTATGTAATGCCCCGCTCCGCACGAGGCATTTGGTTGGCTTATTGGATGGGATCAGAATATTGGACCATGACTTATGTTGGGAATCAGGAGAATTGAGACTGATGCAGTCTCTCTTAGCTGGCTAGACGGAATGGATATTGGAACGTGGCTCGCTGGTGGAGCTACGCTTAGTAGAATTTTGGGTGAGTGAAACTGTCCTTCCTCCTCCTTACTCCTTCATGCTTAATAGATGAAGTATTGAAATGCTATGAACTGCCCCTAAATGTCCCTTATGTTAGTTGCTGAATAATAGAGATGCTTTTGTTGAGAATTATTGAAATGTACAACACATTGAACTGTTAATGTGATTCGCTGCCTGAGAATGAATTGATAATATTGCCCCTTATGCTTAACACTGCTGGAACAAGTAGACACTTGAATAATGAGATGCCTTATGAATGATAGAATAAGAAATGAACTGGCTATGCTATCGAACCAATGAACTGAATGAAACACTAGAATCATGTACTCTCTATATAACTGTTGCAAGAATATGAAATGTTGCCTGTCCCTTATAAGAAATGAAATGAATGAATGTTAAGTTCCTCTTAAGAAAGGAATGATATGAGATACGTTGCAATGAAGCAATGAATGAGAAATGATAAAGCTGGGATCGTTGAGATCACCAAATGAAATGATGGTAATGATAAAAGAATAAGTCATTGAATATGACTAATGATGCACTGTTGCCTTTACTTTCCTTAATACATTTTACCATGCGATTTTGTTCACAATCGAGTCGGACACGCATTCGCATGGTCATGGACAACTTGTATACAAGGTTTGAGTAATAATTTCCTCGAACGGTTCCTAGGGCCCTGGGGACCGATTCGGCCTAGGAGGAAATAATGATGAGTGCTATGGGAGCACGGATAAGGCAGGGTGGCATAGAGGCTCGCCACCTACTATGCTGACCGCATTATCTTAAAATGAAATGAAATGAGAAGAGTCCATATGGTTTAACAACACCAGTGACCATGTAGCCAGGATGCATGCTAATGAATGTTTTGTGCAGGCAGAGTAAGTATATCAGATAACCTGTAATTGATACAGGTACGAGGAGTCGGCTATCGGTAAGAAATCACATAATTGTGATATTGTATAAGTTGGTTTAACTTGCCTGCTTAACATGTTCCATTTAGTATGCTAGAAAGATGCCTTGCTATAATCATTGCTCAAACACAACATACATGCTAAGTGATGCTTGAAGTGAGAACTGTTATAACATGCTTAAAATGTTAATGTTAACGATGCCTCAATGATGCCTTTTCATGATAACACCTAGTATGCCTCAATGATGC
This sequence comes from Iris pallida, assembly GCA_029216955.1. Lineage (NCBI taxonomy): Eukaryota > Viridiplantae > Streptophyta > Magnoliopsida > Asparagales > Iridaceae > Iris > Iris pallida. The sequence goes on along the minus strand of JANAVB010014952.1, from coordinate 11,031 downwards.
CTTTGCATGATAACACCAAAAAATGATAAATGATATGTCCACATGAATGCTACTAAGAATATGTTTACATGCTTCACTCTGATTATTGCCCATGAACTGTAAACTGATGCTAGGCCCCAAATAGAAAGATCACTCTAATAAATGCATGCTTAAATGATCACCTTAAAATGTTGGTTTATGCGAGTGGGTTGGATTCTGCTCGCCAGTACATAGATGATGTGCTGACCCACGTTTTGTGGGCAGGTGCTCGTGCTTGGAATGTTCTACACACGAAGTTTAGCTGGATTGGTCCCGCGACATCGAAGATTTGTTGGGCATACAGAAGCTCTCCTTGCACAAGATGATGTCTTCTGTTTATAAAGGGCATAATGTATGGAACATTGTAATCAGTTGTACCAATGAGATTGTAAGCCAAGTCGGTATATCGAGTGGTAATCCATTGTATCTAAATATCAAATGTAAGCTGTATAGCATTGTTCAGTTGGTTTCCAATTTAAAGTGAGATGTGCTGTAATCATTGTACTTCAATACAAGTCTTGTACTCTTCTTCAATTATCAATAAAGAGAATAAAGTTCTACATATCTCTGTGTGGCTTCGAGTTACTCTTTTTCTCCGCTGCTATAAAGAAGTGATGTACTTCTATTCAATAAGAAAGATTGTCCTCATTAAATTCAATTTATCTGCTTCTGCCGCTGCGATGTGTTCCTATTTGAAGAATAATCGATTATGTACCATCCTTGCCTTGTACAAGTGCAATACCAGACTTGTACGGCATCACGCCCAAGCGAGGACGATCGATTCCAAGAGATAAAATATGTGAATAAATGACTCTATGAATCGGGGCGTGACACCAGCAGACTTACCGTCCCCCTACACCACATCATCAGACCCCGCCAGTTAGAGCCCCGGGACCCCGACAGCAGCAGCAGCAGAAGGGAGCTATATGTTCTTTCTGCGGAAGACCAGGTCATGACTTCGCCGTCTGCAGGAAGAGGTTGGGTCAGTATTTAGTTTATGGGTCTGCCACCCATCAGCTTCGGAACTGCCCAGCAGCGAAGCCTAGAGGACCACTCCCGACTCAGCAACAGAGATTTGGGCAGCATCTGCAGCAGCAGAAGGGACCTCAGGGGAAGACTTATAGTCTAGCCCTTGAGCCGGAGCCGGAGCAGGTTTCGGAGCCAGATTACTTAGCTGACGTCATCACAGGTCATGTTTATTTGCATACTTTTCTAGCTGTATGTTTGTTTGATTCTGGTGCATCTCATAGCTTTCTATCATTAGAGTTTATGCATAAACACCATCTAGTAGCTACACCTACTGTGAAGATTAGCAGAGTGATGACGGGAGGAGGACCAGTGCCTATTAGATCTATCTATAGATGTTCTATTTTTATAGCCGGGAGAGAGTTCAGGGGACGATTCTTCGTGATGCCACTCCCCGGTTATGATATCATATTGGGGATGGACTGGCTTAGCTATGCCCATGCATCTATAGATTGTCATGAGGGTAGTATTTTGTTCAGTCCCCCAAGCACAGCACCATTCAGTGTCAGGAGGACAGGGCCGGAGATCTGCCTAGAGCCGAACTGTTGTGCGACAGTTGGGGACGTAGCACCGCCACACCCTATCATCAGGGAGTTTATGGATGTATTCCCAGAGGATCTTCCAGGGCTTCCGCCTGACAGAGATGTGGAGTTCACCATAGATTTAGTGCCGGGTTCATCACCAGTATCCCGGGCTTGCTATAGAGTGAATCCCAAGGAGGCAGTAGAGATGAAAGAGCAGATTGATGACCTGTTGAAAAAGGGTTTCATTCGATCCAGTGCTTCTCCATGGGGAGCGCCAGTGCTCTTTGTGCCTAAGAAGGATGGTACAGTCCGGTTGTGTATTGACTACCGGGCCTTGAATGCCATCACCATCAAGAACAAATATCCTCTGCCCAGGATAGATGATTAGTTCGACTAGTTGAGCGGGGCAAAGGTGTTTTCCAGGATAGACTTGAGATCCGGGTACCACCAGGTAAAGGTTAGCGCAGCAGACATCCAGAAGACGACGTTCAACACGAAGTACGGACAGTACGAGTTTCTGGTGATGCCATTTGGTCTCACAAATGCGCCAGCTGTCTTTATGAATTTGATGAACAAGAAATTTTACTAGTATCTGGATAAATTCGTCGTAGTGTTTATCGACGACATCCTGATATACTCGAAGACGCCGGAGGAGCATACAGAGCACTTGCGGATAGTTTTGGAGATTCTGAGGCAGGAAAGATTGTTTGCCAAATTGCCGAAGTGCGAGTTCTTTTTAGACCGAGTGGAGTTTCTCGGCCATGTAGTCACTGGAGATGGAATCTCGGTGGATCCCAGGAAGATTGCTGCAGTTGAGACATGGAAGGCTCCAACGTCAGTTTCAGAGATCAGGAGCTTTCTGGGTTTAGCAGGCTATTATAGAAAGTTTGTCCAGGACTTTGCTAGGATAGCTGAACCCATGACGAAGCTGACGCGGAAGGACGCAGAGTACATCTGGTCAGAGGACTGCTAGGCAGCGTTTGAGGAGCTGAAGAGGAGGCTGACGACCGCTCCAGTTCTGACTTTACCTTCAGGATCTGGAGGTTTCACCATATACAGTGATGCTTCTGGGAAAGGGCTAGGATGTGTCCTACAGCAGCATGGGAAAGTGATTGCTTATGCATCTAGGCAATTGCGGACTCATGAATGGAATTATCCTACCCATGACCTAGAGTTAGCTGCGGTGATCTTTGCACTCAAGTTATGGAAACATTACTTATATGGAGAGCGTGTGGAGATCTTTACTGACCACAAAAGCTTGAAGTATGTGTTCATGCAGAAAGAGCTGAACATGAAGCCAAGACGATGGTTGGAGTTGATGAAAGACTTCGACATCGATTTACAGTATCACCCTGGGAAGGCAAATGTGGTGGCGGATGCGCTGAGCAGGCATCCGATGGCATGGTACCTGATGATTGATCGGCATTTGCGGGAGGATCTGGAGAAGCTCGGTATCGAGCTAGTTCGGCCAGGATCAGTGATACAGATGATGGCGCTTGACATTCAATCAGGTTTGATGGAGCAGATCAGGGAGGCACAGTCTACAGATGAGAGCCTTCACAGACTTCGAGCCCAGGCGTTAGCAGGATTGCTGGATGACTTCACTATAGCAGAGGATGGATCCTTGAGGCATTGTAAGCCCCTGAATTTTGGGCTTATTTTTTTTCAATTTTATAAATCAATTATTTTAAACAGATATTATTATTTGATTATTATTTGATTTAATGCTCTTTACCGTGACTTGGAATTCTAGAGCATCAGGGATGCCAGTCTCTGGAAACTTCCTTCTTGGAGTTTGTAGTAGACGAGATTATCTTCACATTGATAAATCGGGTCCCACTCGAACTTGTTCCCTTGTATCCTTTTTGCTTCGCGCAAGTTCGGGTCAATATTAGACCATTTAATTATTAATTGAATTCCCACTCTTTTCCTTGATCATCATATGCACGTTACCGTGACTTTTAATTTAGGAGCACCAGACCGGTCATTTTCGAAACCAACTTGTCATGCCTGATCTACTCGAGACGCTCTTTACCCATGACCTTCGTGTCCCACTCAGACATACCCTCTTGTGCTCCATTTTCTTCGCACAACTTTCGGTTCAATTTAGGCCAATTAATCATCTGCCGTAAAACCTGATTTAAATTCCAATTTAATTTCGGGACCCGACATCGACCCAACCTAGTCGACCCCAAATATGAACATAGCCTACACGAAGCCTACTATCCACATGAAACTTGTGTCCTATTTATTTGAGTCCCCGTATATTATTTATTTGCCCATGATTTTAAATACCCATTTTAAATTCAATTATTGCACCCTGTCCATTTTGGCCCAACCCGGCTCCACTGAACCCAACCCCAGCTCCATGTTGCCCTCCATCATGACTGCCCACACCCCACTGATATTTTTCTCTACTCTAAATATCTCTATACTTATACAAATATCTCATTATACATATATACATATATATATATAATATATATATATATATATATATATATATATATATATTATATATATATATATATGATATCTCTTTCTCTCTCTCTCTTAAAAATATTCAAACACACACCCATCCCCATCCACCAGTACAGTCGACCTTCCCCACCCTCTCTCTAAAATATCACCCTCTCTCTAAAAATATCTCAAATTCTCTCTCTTGTATATATATATATATATATACATATATATATATATAATAATATATATATACTCTCTCACTCACTTTTAAACAACTCACCCCCCTCACACCTCACTCTCCCACTCCTATACCAGCTCACCCCCTCTCCTGTACACGTACGAGCAACACCCCCCCTCTCTTCTAATATCTCTCTCTCTCTCTCTCTCTCTCTTTTATATAATATATATTCATACACATATCTCTCTCTTTCTATATATAATATATTCACAAACTCTCTCTCTAAATCCTACACTCCACCTCCCCATCCCTCCTGTACACAGCCGACAGCCCCTCCCCTCTTCCATTTTTTCTTTTCTTCACTTCTTCTTCTTCTTCACATCTTCTTCTACTTCCTTAACACCATCACCATGGTCATCCCCACCATTACCACCCTCAACATCACCTACACCACCACCATTAGCCCACCACCATCACCACACTACCACCGCCGGCGCCGCCCACCACTGGCCGTACCGCCGCCGTGTCGCGCTGCCGCCTGGCTATGCCACCGCGCGCACGAGAGCAGCAGCAGCGAGCTGCAACAGCAGCAGCAACGTCGACATGCTCGCGCGCGCGCACAGCGGCCACGGCGCCGCCGCGGCCGTCGCCGTCGCCGGCGAGCCCCCCGCGGGCTGCGCGTGGGCCGGGCGTACACCCCCGCACCACCCCGTGGCGGCCAACATCCTCCGGGACGCCGTCTAGACGATTTCAGCGTTTTGCTCGGAATCCCGTCGACGCGCGCGCGGACGATTTCCAGAATTCGCGTTTCGGGACAGCGACTTCGCACCGATTTTCTGGGATATCCGACCGTTGGATCGGCAAACTCCTTGCTCCATCTCAATCTCGGTATATCCCTCTTCATCTCTGTCAAATTTTGCCCGTTAATTTCGTCGTTTGATACATCAAAACGGGCCACCAAGTTGACATTTTAATTTGTACTATTTTTGGACAGTTTTGCAACGCCAACTTCGCGGGTTTATCTTCGTCATCGCAGCTCTGTTTTGCGCGCCACCAGTTCCGGTGCACAGCTGGTATAACCCTCTTCCTGCCCCCTTTAGATTTCATTTCAGTTTGAGCTTGTTAGGCGGTCGCGAATTCGATGCCAAAGTTGGCCGTTCGAATTCTTAGTGTTGCACTTGTAAAATTCTATTTTTGAACCCGGGACTCCGGATTCAATTTCTGACACCACCAATAGACTCGTGGCGTCGTTCTGGCATGTTTTCATATAAAGTTTGCTTGATTTGGAGAACGTGGGCCCTGGCACGCATTTCGGTGCAAAGCGGGTCCCACTTTCTGAGTCAACGGGTCAATTTGAGATCGGCTCATCGGAATCCAATTCCGGATATACCGTTGAGTTCGTATCGTCATTCTGGACTCGTTGACATATAATTTGCTAGGTTTTAGTGGACATTGGTTCCGACACGCATTTCGGTGCAAGTCGGATACCAATATCCGGGTCAACGAGTCATTTTGAGATCGGCTCATCGGAATCCAATTCTGGATATACCGTTGAGTTCGTATCGTCATTCTGGACTCTTTGACATATAATTTGCTGAGTTTTGAGGACATTGGCTCCGACACGCTTTTCCGTGCAAATCGAATTTCAATGTCCCGGTCAACGGACCAATTTGAGATCGGGTCAACGGAATCCAATTCTGGATATACCGTTGGGTTCGTATCGTCATTCTGAATTCGTGGACATATAATTTGTTAGGTTTTGTACACTTTTATTTCGGCATATTTTTCGGTGCAAAGTGTGTCCAACGGTGGACATCATTTGGTCCGAATTACCGTTTTGCCCCTGTGTCCAAATTGGACTTTTGGACAGGCTATCCTAGCTGATTTGACCATTCTGAACACGTTGGTGATATTAGTTTCATCACCGACAACATCTGTAGATTTTTTTCCCTTTTTCTGTCATCATATTATTATAATATTTTCTCCTTTGGTTGTTTTAGAGACCTGTCGATTTCAGTGATTTCTAAATCACTGAAATTTATAAGTTGACCTTGTAGATGGTTATAGAGACTAGCGTGACCATGGTTGACTACCTTGACTAGACGTCGAAGTAGAGTCAACAGTTGCCTAGGTTTGATCAGACTTGACAAACGTTGAATTTTTGACCAAAGTCAACTGTAGGTCAACCATTGACCTATTTAACCTAGATTAGACTTAGAGTTGACCAGAGTTGACCAGTTGACCAAAGTCAACTGTACGTCAACCTTAACCCAGTTTGTCTTAGTTTGACTTAGTTAGACCTAGATGTTAGTATGTCATTTGACCCTGATCAGCTCTTGTATTATTTCATCTTTAGGTCTGTGGCTTTACTCTGAACCCTGATTCATATTGACAGCAGGACCCCAGGCGAGTACATTCTCTGATAACTTATTCCCAATTTATGATAACTGTTATGATTCATGTACTTAGTGTTGATATGCTTATTCCTGACACATGGTTCTCACGAATTGGTATTCTTGGATCCCGACGAGAGATGTTTCTCCTTCTTAGGTTGGGATGTATTGTGCAAGCACCCTTGTAGCTCTTGCTCGATATGTGGTCACTGATTCTAGAGAAGGTTCGCGACCTTCTCATTAGAATCCCGTGCAGTGACGTGTCCTGTTTGGATCTATTCTACCAATTAGGGTAGGGGGAGTAGTAGCGTATGCCTGTGATCATATCCCCTTGCATTCTTGAACAGTATGAGTCATATACCGCACTTATGACTTGCCAGGCCGATTCTTGACAGTTACCCAAGCCGATCACAAGTTGAAACTGCTACTCACACACATTGGATATATGGCTTATCTTGATTTGTGTACATACCATGATTCAGTTCTACCTTCTTGTTCTAGCTCTAGCTCTACAGCTTACCATGCCATGATACATATATGTACACTCCATGATTTATTGTATATGCTCTATTTACAGTCTTATAGCTTTTATTCTATCTTGAGATCTGTTATGAGATATGTACTCGTTCCATCCTGACCAGAATGTTGACAAATTTTAGGAGTAGTTGTGCCCTCATTATTGGACTTCATGATGTTGCTAGCTGAGGTGGATCTCACTATTCTTCTATGGGAGTTGCCTGGTAGTTATCCTTAGTTAGTCTTGTTGTTCCTTCTTTATCTTTCATGTCTTATGATTATTGTAGATTCTAGTTGTTCTAGTGATATTGTTATTATTTCTTGTCTTATCTTCCTTAGTTTTCGTGATGTGACATGAGTACATTTCTAGTTATGGATTCTTAGATGTTGTAGTTAGTATAGTATACTTGACAGCGTTCTACCCCGATACCGCGGCGTAGGCTGGGCGTGGCCCACGTATTCGTACCTGTATATCCGGGTGCGGGTCGTGACACATTTTTAGTGGTGGCCCATGCAGGTCAGTCTTTGCAATTAATGCGAAGTCGTGGTAGTACTTGAGCTTATCTGTACTACTGCGAGCCTGCCCTAGGATTAAGGTTGAGTCATGGCATATTTTAGGATTTGGTACTCAGTCACATATTAGGAACTCTTGGTAGATTCCAGGGATGACCCCTGGGAATCTTATTTTAAAGGCTTTCAAATCTTCTCCCACTTGTTTCCATTCGTCATGACTTCTGAAATATCTGTTCGTATCAAACTTTATTCCTTCTTAGGATGAGTTTGTGGACCCCAGAGGAAGGTATAAGTTGGACTTGTGTATCATCTAGGTTGGAGAGAGAATATGATTTACCAACCTCGTATTATGGTCGAGGTTTGTTTTAGATTATATTCCACCATTTTATCTTGACCTAGGTAGTACCCTCGGGACTTTCCCTGAGATTTTCCTCTGAACCCTATCTCGAAAGTTGTTTCCGTTGTTTCTATTAACTTACCCTTGACTTGTTGTTGAATTTATTTAAATCTTAATATTCGTTGTTGACCTTTGATTTTGTTTTGGATAATTCTTTTAAGAATTGAGTTAAGATATCCTGATAAACATATTTTGGACGAGGACGATGAGAATGGTAAGTGTCTACTTTTTTATGGAGTTTAGAATTCATCGCAGTCATATTAGCTAGCGAGACATGGACATAGAGCCTGATTTTGGATATACTATCCTAGTTATGTCATTTAGGTTCTCTTGCAGCCATACCGGGTGGCGTGGTGAGGAATCTAGATGACATAATATAGGGTGTATACCATATATGGACTTTATTGTTTTTACCGCTATGCTTACTGGCGTGGCGTAAATTCTGGCAACATAATTTTGGATAGACGTGTATGGTTATCAGGTCATATCTTAAGTTGATTCACTTCTTTTACACAATTGAGCAAGATAATTCCTACCATTATTTTTTGTTTATCATTATTTTCTCTCCCATCGCATGATGATTTCTCATCTTGCCGTCATTTCCTTTGCCGTGTTTAGCTATGTCTTGATTACACAAATCACCTACATCATATCTACATCTGACATCCACACTTGAAAATTGAAAAAATTTCGAAATGTTTATATCTCAACTGTTTCTTAAATTTTGATACTGTTAAGATTTTGATTCCCTTCTGTCCATGACCAATCAATTTTGGTCGTCTTGTTTATCGTGCCAAAGAGTCTTGATTGCTGACTAGACTCTAGATGACTTCAAACTCCTTGTGACTTGGGTTCCTTCATAAATAGTGCTTTTAGGACTTTGATTTCGAATTCATGATTTTACCGTCTTTCATAGCTAAACTTGGATCTTGATCGTGTTTATGTGACCTATAATCCGATTTCTATCAAATCTATCTCTCAATCGTGCTATTCTCAAACTTTTCTCTCCATTTGCTTCTCTTAGCCCTGTTTTAGATCATGACTATCTAACTTTGATTTTCATGATCTTGATAATCTTAACCCTCAAATCGTGCCAAGTGAACTTAGAACTATTTCCAATTTTTTTTTATCGCGTTCGAACTTGGATCATATTTCATGATTTTATTAATCATCCTCCATAATCTTTGATCGGGCCTATAAGACATTGACTTCAATTTTTGTTTGTGTCTGAAATTTTATCTCAACCATGCCAAACTTTATTTTGGTCATGGTTAGCTTTTCATCTTGATCAAGCATGTGCGACTTTCAGGTTGATTTCCATCAACCTAAGTCCTACGGGTCACCCCGTACTTGAACTTCATTATATCGTCGATTCCTCTATTCGTCTCTAAAATTGTGACCCAATGACTTGGCTTATTTCTGAAATCATGCACATATAATTTGTTCATATCATGATTCTATCGTGCCAAATCGCTCATCGTGCCTGAACAATTGTAAATCGATTTTCTTAATCGTGCAAACTCGTCATTCTTAGATCGTGCCTAAAATATTGCCTAAATCTTCTATCATGTTTTAACCCCACTACCAACCTTTAATTTCGAGGACAAAATTTTTATAAGTGGGTAGGATTGTAAGCCCCTGAATTTTGGGCTTACTTTTTTTCAATTTTATAAATCAATTATTTTAAACAGATATTTTATTTTGATTTAATGCTCTTTACCGTGACTTGGAATTCTAGAGCATCAGGGATGCCAGTCTCTGGAAACTTCCTTCTTGGAGTTTGTAGTTGACGAGATTATCTTCACATTGATAAATCGGGTCCCACTCGAACTTGTTCCCTTGTATCCTTTTTGCTTCGCGCAAGTTCGGGTCAATATTAGACCATTTAATTATTAATTGAATTCCCCTTTTCCTTGATCATCATATGCACGTTACCGTGACTTTTAATTTAGGAGCACCAGACCTGTCATTTTCTCGAAACCAACTTATCATGCCTGATCTACTCGAGACGCTCTTCACTCATGATCTTCGTGTCCCACTCAGACACACCCTCTTGTGCTCCATTTCCTTCGTACAACTTTCGGTTCAATTTAGGCCAATTAATCATCTGCCGTAAAACCTGATTTAAATTCCAATTTAATTTCGGGACCCGACATCGACCCAACCTAGTCGACCCCAAATAGGACATAGCCCACACGAAGCCTACTACCCACATGAAACTTGTGTCCTATTTATTTGAGTCCCCGTATGTTATTTATTTGCCCATGATTTTAAATACCCATTTTAAATTCAATTATTGCACCCTGTCCATTTTGGCCCAACCCGGCTCCACTGAACCCAACCCCAGCTCCATGTTGCCCTCCATCATGACAGCCCACACCCCACTGATATTTTTCTCTACTCTAAATATCTCTATACTTATACAAATATCTCATTATACATATATATACATATACATATATATATATATATATATATATATATATATATATATAGATATCTCTTTCTCTCTCTCCTTAAAAAATATTCAAACACACACACCCATCCCCATCCACCAGTACAGCCGACCTTCCCCACCCTCTCTCTAAAATATCACCCTCTCTCTAAAATATCTCAATTCTCTCTTGTATATATATATATATACATATATATAATAATATATATATACTCTCACTCACTTTTAAACAACTCACCCACCTCCCCTCACCTCACTCTCCCACTCCTATACCAGCTCACCCCTCTCCTGTACACGTACGAGCAACACCCCCCCTCTTCTAATATCTCCTCTCTCTCTCTCTCTCTCTCTCTCTCTCTCTCCTCTCCTCTCTCTTTAATATATATATTCATACACATATCTCTCTCTTTCTATTATATAATTATTCACAAACTCTCTCTCTAAATCTACACTCCACCTCCACCATCCCTCCTGTACACAGCGACAGCCCCTCCCCTCTTCCATTTTTTCTTTCTTTACTTCTTCTTCTTCTTCACATCTTCTTCTAC
>JANAVB010014951.1:17500-22500 GCA_029216955.1 Iris pallida | reverse complement strand
ACTTGTCGACAAGGGCGATGGTTTCTTCGAGCGGCAACCCGGGGCCACGGGACCGACTCGGCCTAGGAAGAAACAGGTTATAGTCGAGCTGGGTAATAGGCAATCGGTAAGACGGGGACTTGCATCGGGGCTCGCTACTTGCGTTGCAAGGGTCCCGTATTGCCAGGCTATGTCCAAGATGGCTAGTTAATGCCAGTGACCTCCATATCAAACACTTGATATAAATTGTTATTAACTAACAAGGAAAGTGAAGGTAAGTTTTTATGTCGCACGGTGCGCTCTGCCGGAGGAAATCTTGATGTAACTTAATGCTTCTTATGAAAATATCTAGGGTGGTTAGAAAGACCACTAAAAGCAAGTTGTATGATTTTTTATCAAATTCTTGAACCAAATGAGAGCCTGGAAATTAATTAGCCACTCGCCAGTACATGTTGATTGTACTGATCCTCGCTCTCTATACAGGTGCGGTAGATCTGGAAGGGCGTGCTACGTAAAGGGAGGTAACGCCATGTTTTGAAGCTTCGTCCGTGCATTGAAGCTTGGATCAACCCTTTTGGAGACTCCGCTGTTGAAGCATCGAAGACAGATGGAGCGCCTTCCCACCATCCCAGGTGGTTTGTAATTTTGGTTGTAAAGTCAAGGGATGAATGTATGGAATGGCTATCTCGTCGATGTTCATTTTGTAATGGAGTCAGTTTGTAAAAAGCCCGCGCGGCGCCTTTGTATCGAGTCTGTAGAATGATGTTTCATTATCAATAAAGCTTATGTTTCCTCCTCTATAATGTGTGTGTTCAATTTACTCTGCGCATTTTGCTGTTGTTGTGTTTCGGATAACAATTATGACTATGCCTTGTGCAAGCGCAACTTAGGCTTGCACGGCATCACGCCCGGGGGACGACTATCGATTCTACGGAATCGGGGCGTGACATATTGGTATCAGAGCACGGCTTTACGTCCTTGGCCTCTAGTGTCGAGTTTTCTATCTCAAATCGTTGGTCTCGTGTCGATGAGATACGTCGTTCCATACAAGGGAGTCCGTAATAAGTTTGGTTACTAATGTATCTTTACCTTCAAAATCCCAGAAGGTGCGACGGTGAATGTGGCGAACGAAGAAAGTGCTTCGAGCGGCTCGAGTAGCTCGAGGCCCGGACCCTCAAATGATGCCATGGGACGGATGTTGCGCATGCTGGAAGCGCAACAACAACAAGCTCTGGAGAATCAACGCCTGAATGAGCAACATCGACGGGAGGCAGAGGCACATCGACGGGAGGTAGAGGCACGCCAGACCCAGTTCGAGGCCCGATTCGATGCACAATTCAAGTTGCAGCAGAAGCAGCTTGATACTCTTCAGCAAATTGTTCAGACAGTGGTGGCCAACAACAACAACTCCGCGACCACTCCTGCCGTGACCGAGCCTGCGGCCAGACAAAGTGAAATCGAACCGGAGGTACCCGAGCTTATGCCTGCCGCACCGAGAAGTTCCAACTTCGACGTGTCAAAATTCACAAAGAGCTTCCGTACTTCCTTTTGCGGTACTGAAGACCCTTCATTGGCGATCGATTGGCTGGAGGAGTTAGAGGACCGGTTCGAGCTTCTGGGTGTCGATGAGTCCAAGAAAGTCGCATGCGCTCAACTTCTACTCCGATTGAACGCGCACGACTGGTGGGCCGTGCAAAAGCGAGCAATCAGACGCGACGACGAGACAGCGACAATATCTTGGGCCACCTTCCGAGAGGCGTTCGAGATCGAGTACCTTCCCGATGCTATTCGACAGGAGAAGGAGAATGAATTTATGCAGCTAAGGCAAGGGAATATGACGGTGCGGCAGTATGCAGCAGAGTTCAACAAGTTAGCCAAGTTTGCTGGACAATACCTGCCTTCCCTGGCGAGTCGTGCACGACGGTTCAAAGTGGGCCTACGACCATCTATCGCCGCCCATGTGTCTGTTCCCAAATACCAAACGATGGGGGAGTCTCTCAACCACGCCCTCCGCCTTGAAAGCCAATACCCTCCAAGTGCTGCCGGCGCTGTGCATACCTACAATCACAAACGCCCTAGCCACGCGGGAGGAAACAACGTGACCAAGCGTCCGAACACTAGGTCCCAAAGCGGATATCAAGGGCATAACCCAAAGCCCTACTGCAACCGATGTCATAATATCGGCCACACGATCGACGATTGCCAGGTACCAGAGGGTGGATGTTGGCACTGTGGCAAGAGGGGCCACAGGCGTGCTGAGTGTCCAAGCAGAAGGCCGAACCCAACGGCGCCCCAACAGCACCGTCCAGCGGTGCCTCAGCAACACCGCCCAGGGAATCAAGTTCCAGCGCCTCGAGCCCAGCAACCTGTACCGCAAAATGGCCAAGACCGTCGCCCCAATGCCCAGGGCCGCGTCTACGCCATGACTCGAGATGAGGCGCTGGCATCAGACACTGTCGTGACAGGTATACTTAGTTTTAATAATGTACCTGCTCGCGTACTATTTGATTCAGGTGCCTCACATAGTTTTATAGCGGCAGACTTTGTCGTCGAGCACAAATTTCCATTAGTATCATTAGACCTCGACCTTAGCGTGAGCACACCTTCGGGCACACCTATACTCACAAATTCAGCCTGCACCGACGGGATTATCTGTATCGGCGGTCAAAAGATCGGTCTGGACGTGATGGTCCTAGACATGAATGACTTCGATATCATTCTGGGAATGGATTGGCTCGGGCCGTGCAACGCAACCATAGACTGCGCCAGGAAGATGGTCACTTTCCGCATACCAGGAGTGCCTGAATTCTGCTTTTCGTGTGGTGAGGCGTCGTCGACCTGCATGTTGATCTCGGCAATCTCTGCTCGGAGGATGCTGTATTCTGGGTGCGAAGGCTACTTGGCGTCCGTCCGAGACATGCGACAGGATGGTGCAAACGTAGGTCAGACCGACGTTGTGGCAGAATTCCCCGATGTGTTTCCGGACGAGCTACCCGGCATGCCCCCCGACCGAGAGATCGAGTTCAGCATCGATACATTTCCCGATACTCGACCGATTTCTAAGGCCCCGTACAGAATGGCTCCCGCCGAGCTGAAGGAACTCAAGGTCCAGCTACAAGAGTTACTCGATAAAGGGTTTATTCGGCCTAGTGTTTCGCCGTGGGGAGCGCCCGTATTGTTCGTAAAGAAGAAGGATGGGTCCCTGCGTCTGTGCGTCGATTACCGGGAGCTGAACAAAGCCACCATCCGGAACAAGTACCCATTGCCCCGCATAGACGACTTATTCGATCAACTGCAAGGCGCCTCGGTATTTTCGAAGATTGATCTCCGCTCAGGTTATCATCAACTCAAGATCAAGTCAGACGACGTGCAAAAGTCCGCCTTTCGTACTCGTTACGGCCACTACGAGTTCCTGGTGATGCCATTCGGCCTGACGAACGCCCCTGCCGTCTTTATGGATCTGATGAATCGGGTATTTCGACCTTTCCTTGATAAATTTGTGGTAGTCTTTATTGATGATATTCTCGTCTACTCGAAAGACAGGACGCAGCATGCAGAACATCTACGGGCCGTGCTCCAGACACTTCGAGAACATGAGTTGTATGCAAAGCAGAGTAAGTGCGAATTTTGGCTCAGCAGCGTATCCTTTCTGGGTCACATCATTTCGTCCGAAGGTATTGCAGTCGATCCGAAGAAGGTGGAAGCCGTTGCTGATTGGAGGCGGCCTGCGTCTGCTAGTGAGATTCGAAGCTTTCTTGGTTTGGCGGGATACTATCGACGCTTCGTGAAAGACTTCACGAAGATTGCATCGCCATTGACTCGCCTCACTCAAAAGGGAGTCGCGTATGAGTGGTCGGATGACTGTGAAGCTTCATTCCAGGAGCTAAAACGGCGATTGATTTCGGCACCTATACTCACGCTTCCGGATGGGCCAGAGGGTTTCCAGATATTCAGCGATGCTTCAGGTCAGGGCTTGGGATGTGTGCTCATGCAGCGGAACAAGGTGATATCCTTCGCCTCGAGACAATTGAAGCCGCACGAGAAGAACTATCCTACGCACGACTTGGAGTTAGCGGCAATTGTGTTCGCGTTGAAATTGTGGCGTCACTACCTATATGGTGTGGCGTGCGCGATCTATACCGACCACAAGAGCCTCAAGTATCTCTTCACTCAGAAGGAGTTGAACTTGCGACAACGGCGCTGGCTCGAACTGATTAAAGACTATGACTTGACGATCGACTACACTCCGGGCAAGGGAAATGTGGTGGCGGACGCTCTGAGTCGGAAATATCTTGCCTCGCTCTCCATCAACCGCAGACTACTACGAGATTTAGAAGAAATGGGCATCGATCTCCGGGTTCGATTCAGGGATATACGGTTGGCGCAGCTGCAGTTAGAGCCGAGTTTGCTGGAAAAGATCAAGACCGCTCAGAAGGATGATCCGTACCTGAAGAAAATGCGCGAGCGAATTTCAACAGGTAGTGCGACCGACTTTGCGGAAGACAACACCGGCGTGCTGAGAATGAATGGCCGACTATGCGTTCCGGATGATAAAGAACTACGAAAGGAGATAATGTCGGAGGCCCATTATACGAAATATACATTGCATCCAGGCAGTACCAAGATGTATAAGGACCTCCGCACGACCTTCTGGTGGCACGGTATGAAGAGAGATGTGGCGCTCTTCGTGTCGCAATGCATGGCCTGTCAGCAGGTGAAAGCTGAACATCAACGACCGGGCGGGGAGATGCAGAACCTTGCCATTCCAGAATGGAAATGGGATCATGTCACGATGGACTTTATTGTTGGCCTGCCGAAGACACCACGGGGGAGCGACGCTATCTGGGTCATCGTCGATCGACTAACCAAGTCAGCGCACTTCATTGCCATTAAAGTTACTTGGAGCGTTGATCGCCTGGCACAGATCTATCTTGACGAGATAGTACGGCTGCACGGAGTTCCAGTATCCATCGTCTCTGATCGGGATTCACGGTTCATGTCGCGATTCTGGAGTAGCCTTC
>JANAVB010014951.1:5000-12500 GCA_029216955.1 Iris pallida | reverse complement strand
GGGTACCAAAGTGCTTGAGGAGCTTGTCATTTTTGGGGAAAACGCGCCCAACCTCCCGTTCGGTCGGGGGGGTTCGAAACTGGCACGAGTTGCGGCAGATTCTGTCGCACGGGCTGAGAGCTGCGCGCCGCGCGCAGAAACAGCTGCAACGCCTCGCCTCGCGCTGGGACGCGAACGAGGCGGGCGGCCCGTGCAGCCGTTCGATGCGCTGGTCGCCTCAGCGCGCCGCCGCGAGCCCGTGCTCGCCGATGCAGCCTGTCAGGCCCACGCCGTGGGCAGAAACTGCCGCGCGACAGAAAACGTCGCGAACCGTCGCGCACCCAAAGCCAGCAAGCGCCCGGTCGCTGGATCGCCGCGCGGGCAGCCGTTCGACGCGCCGTGCACCCCCGCGCGCACGGGATTGTGGCGCGCGACGAACATCCCCCCCTTCACCACCTACTCCCCTATAATAGATTTGCAGTTTTATTGTGGGGATGACTCCGGGGGACCAAAGTGCTTGAGGAGCTTGTCATTTTTCGCGCGCAGCCGCAGGCCGCGCCCGTGCTCGCCGATGCAGCCTGTCAGGCCCACGCCGTGGACAGGAATCTGCCGGGGCAAACGAAGTGCCGCGAGGCACACAAACCGCAGCATATGCGCACCCGGTCGATCCCGTGCAGCCGATAGGGCCTGTCAGGCCACGCCGTGCACAGAAAATCTTCGTGCGCGCTGAAACTGCTGCAACGCATGCGTTTCTGTGTCCCGTGCGGCCGACAGGGCCTGTCAGGCCCACGCCGTGCACGGAAATTCTTCCCATGCGCAGAAACTGCTGGAACGCTTGCATTTCCGTCCCCCGTGCGGCTGATAGGCCATGTCAGGCCCACGCCGTGCACGGACACTGGTTGCGTGTGCAGTAACTGCTGCAACTTGAGGGTTCCTCGATCCCGTGCGGCCGACTGGGCCTGTCAGTGTCACGCCCCGCTCCCGTAGGAGCAATCGTCCTCGCTAAGGCGTGATGCCGCACGAGCCTAGATTGCGCTCGTGCAAGGCGGGTTCCATAACGGCCGATTTCAGCGGCTACGACGGGGTCGTCGCACAGAAGTCCCGTGCAGAGACATTGAATATATTGCAGCGGAATTTAAAGAAGAACACATGAACACAAGTCATTCAAAAGAATCTCTTTTATTGATATTGAATACAAGATTACATCGGTAGGCGCAAGGCCAAATTACAATGTCTCTCGTGCTCACTTTTCTCTCATTTACAAGTCACTCTGCTCTTCTCATCTCTCGATACAATACTTGAATCCAGCGGAAGCTTCGGAAGGCGATGTCCATACATTATGTCCTGTATAAGTCTTCAGATCACGCGACCGCACGCTTCGACTCGCCAAGGAACTCCGTGCCTCGACGCATCCAAGCGAGCTCCGCGCCACGAGCTTCTACCTGTGCCTGCACATAAACACTGTGTGGGTGTCAGTACCACTGTACTGGTGGAGTGAGCTTCTCGCCCACCCATACAAAACCTACACGTTTCATTTACTTTGTGCAACATAAACCCTTATTCGATTGTCTTTCTATTCTTGCCTTAGGATCAGTTTTAGGACCGGCGCCTTAGCGCAACTTGTGTATCGGAACCATCCCGTGCTTGCAATGTCAACGTTAACTCATACTTGTCACTAGACCACCCTTGTGCCAACAACGTTAACCTATCAAGTCGTGTTTGCCTTACGGCCATAATCGGAGACGCAGCTACACGAAAGACTCCATTTCCTTGTCTCTAGACCTTTCTCGTGCTTGCATTGTCAATGCACCGACTTATACTTATCTTCCGTGCCAAACTCTGGGACGTAACGACTCGGTCGTGCCATAACTCAACTCGTTTTCAATATCTCCGAGGCAGCGCCTCCTTGTTTAGTCTTGCTTATACTTGTGTTGTGACAACGCGGCCGTGCCTCATAACTCAACGTAACTCCACACAACATGCCCTACGGCCCTTTTTGACTTAACTCGCAACTTAAAAGTCGACGCCACATCTCGTGCCGAAGCACGTCGCCTTTGCTGTAGCTAAATCTTAGGCTCCGATATTGTGTCTTTTTAACTCATACATATTCAACCCAATCCAAAGGCACGCACACGGATTGCCGCCCGTGCCGACACAAAACTTACCATATTAGTTGAAAACAACAATTATTATTAAGTGTTTGTTATAGGATTGGCCTAACCAGCCGCCTTGGACGTAGCCTGGCAGTACGAGACCCTTTCAACGCAGGTAGCGAGCCCCGATGAAAGTCCCCGCCTTACCGATCGCCTAACCAGCGTCGCCTATTACCCAGCTCGGCTACAACTTGTTTCTTCCTAGGCCGAGACGGTCCCGTGGCCCCGGAATTCCGCTCGAAGAAACCACCCCTTGTCGACAAGTGTCCAAGTTCATAAGGGTTACATGGAGTGTTTTAGAATACAGTTTGGGCTTGTATGTGATCAATTTATTTACTTGGTGGTTTTAACTCTTTCCCTTTTTCATACTTCCTTTGCAGAGCCCCTAACCAGGGTTGCCTCGGCGACTAACCATCGCTTAGACTTAACATTCTTTGAACTCAGGGAACGGCTACTGCATAGCCTTCCAACTTAACTTGAACATAGCGTGTTTCCTTTAAGTGTCGACCGACCGTGGAAACTTTCCATTGAACCAACCGTGGCTCGTGCCTCTAAACCGACTCGTGTTCGACGCAACGCTGTCGCCCAAGTCATACTTCATATGACGGGCCTTGGGGTCGTGGGACTATTTATCTTGACAACCGCAGAATAAGCGGGACAGCACGTAGGATAACTTAGGTCGACCGGCATAACTTTGCCTAACTCACTCAAGCCTACAACTTAACCCAAGGGACGAGCAAGGGCTATGCCAAGCCTTGCGGGACAGGACCGTGCATGCTTTAGCAAGCATTTGTGCGGCAACGCCTATGACTTAGGCTAACTCTTAACTTTTGTACCGCAGACCAACTTTCCTTCTCCCAAGCCACGGGACGAAGGACCGAGTGTCATTTTCAAAGCACGCCGTGCACCAACTCTAAGCCGACCGTGGGACGTTTTCCATGTTCTAACTCATTTTGACCCGTCGGGATTATTCCCTTAGCTATGTGGATGCGTAGCTTTTATTTATCAAGCCTAACTTGTGCAAGTTGAAAACACGATTTATTATGTGAAGGCAAAGATGAGGAGAGTTCACCGAAACTACCCCACCTGAGCGATGTCTCCGAGCAAGCCGTAAGCAAGGCTAAGGCCGAACGCCGTCGGCGTTTCGATTCCTCCGATTGACTTTGCGGGACGGGGCACTACATCATACACCACTCAGAACAAGTCTCGTCCTCGAGACTTTCCTGAAGGCAAGCTATTCTACCATTTCTATGGCCAAGACTAAATCGTACACATTTCGCCTACGCGTTCCTTCGATTCTGAGCCACGCTCGTACTATTATCAATCACTCCTTTAACACGATTTCAAGATCTCGACACACTCCCATCTTTCAAGCCTTGCTTGAACTCGACGTATCACTTGGCTGGATCGTGCACGCATTCCAAGCGTCCCCAAAATACATGTATTCAACCAAGCCGCATGATAGAGAATTGTCATTCTCACTCGAGTCGCATCGTGCACATACCCAGGCGTCCCTGAAATATATGTATGTCAGCCGAGTCTCGTGAGCAGGGTTTCCTATATTCGTGATTTCCATGCATTCCAATCAAGATCAATCTTTTCGATTAGCTAACACTTGCAACAGGGCGTCTCGCCTAACCACTAGGCTACTTATTTTCGAGGCTAAGTCAATGTCAGGATTGGAATCACAGTTCCCCAACAATAATGCCAACACTGACCCCAATCCTAGGGTCAAACCAAAGTCGGTAGTACGGGATTTTCTACCCAAGCTCGCGTCACTCAGATTTCTAAACATCGAGCATGATCGCCTAATTCGCATTACGGCATGCGTCGCGTATATTCAAATCCCTTCAATTCACCAATTCTAACCAATTCTTGTATTCGATCACGAGGTCGTCTTGCTCGACAATATGTTGCGCCCCAATCTCACGCGAGTCCGATAATCCGTGGTGGTCCATGAATCACCATGCAACGCACCCGCAGAATAATCATTCTCATCGGGGCGTAACTCTTGTTTGAGTTTAGACTAACTCATTTTCGATACGCGGATTGGACCTACTCAATCCTCAAGTTCGACTCCTCAAGCACAAATCCATTCTCGAGTCACCTTCGCGTCAAACCATAAGTCGAAGCACAAATTGTCGCACCATGCAAGTTCGACCACTCCCGCTGTATGAATCACCATACCAGCGCTCACGTAGAGTGATCGCCCTAATCGGCGTGACGCATGTACGAGGCTGGAGTAGCACTCGCATAAGACAAGAACATCAACGTTGTGGTTGTCGACGAAGCAAATCCAAACATTCCAGTTTTCATCCAAGCCAAGTTCGATAGTTCGATCGTCATTCGTTCAACTTAGAAAATCCTCGAGCCAAGCCTATCCTTTCTTCGACATATTTTAACGTCTCGATTATAACATCCATCAAAACAATGACATTTGCACGATCGTCATTTGTCGAGTCAGAGTACCCCCGAGTTATCGCATATCGATCTTTGATACGCCTCAATACCATCGACGACATGCGTAACCTGACGATCTTCCTTCGCAACCAATTTCGAATCGTACGACTTGATGCTATTGTCCGAACTGGATATACCACCATTCCTCGATATTCAAGATCAAGTTCGATCGCTATTCCTCAAGCTCGTTTCAAAATCGTTATTCAAAACTCAAGTCACCTTTCATTTGCATCAATCCGATATCGTACGCGCGATCCTCTAAGTTTCCTCGATCAAGACCATTCATTTCATTTGTCATTTCGAATCGTTTTCTAACTCACGTTGCTCATTCATAAGTTGTCCGAACGAGATGTTCGTTTGGGACATTCGAAGTCACGACCAACTAAGCGTGACACATTCTAACGCTTTGCGCGATCGCATCGCCTTGCCGACATACTCGTAATCCTCAATATTCACTCGAACAATTTCCAAGACAAACCATACACCACTCGGACTCGAGCCACTCGACTAATCGTCGACACTCATTCTTATTCTTCTCCGAACCTATCACATACACCACTCGGATTCAAGCCAAGATCTAGTCCTCAATCACGTTCGCGTCATGCGCTAAGATATCCTTCAGATTCGTTCGACGAATCGCTAACGTAGTCGCTCGCGTCGTATCGACGCACTAAGTCGTTCGTACTATTTCCTCAAAATCCAAATCAATCTTCGTGTACGCCTAAGCGTTAGTCCGATAGCGTTTCTATCGATAGACACTCTAAGTGTATCTCCGTTCCTGACCGAACGATACTTGATATCGCTCGCAACTCGTTTGCACCAAGGGTCAAGGTGCGCGACGCGAAACACAACTTAGCCAAAAGGCCGTGTGCATAGCCATCCTGTGCGGACTACATTCCGAGTTTGCACGCTCAATTGCTAGGGTCAACGTTGGACTAATTAGGCATGCACGCGACTTGTTAACAACAGCACATATTTTCTATCGCGTCAAGTTTGCAACGTTCGGCACAAAGGCCCTATCGACGTATTTGGCAACGGCCAACCGATGCGTTAGGTTAAACGCTTGTACGAGCTTTCGAAAATATTTAGACTTATTGTATGGACATGCCGAGGGACAATCGAGAGAGAGCGCACCAAAGATAACAACTTGCGGAAGCAACAGAGTTTTGCGGAAACATCGAAGTTAAAGAATTCAATCGACGGTCCAAGGACGTAAAGCCGTGCTCTGATACCACTATGTCACGCCCCGCTCCCGTAGGAGCGATCGTCCTCGCTAAGGCGTGATGCCGCACGAGCCTAGATTGCGCTCGTGCAAGGCGGGTCCCATAACGGCCGATTTCAGCGGCTACGACGGGGTCGTCGCACAGAAGTCCCGTGCAGAGACATTGAATATATTGTAGCGGAATTTAAAGAAGAACACATGAACACAAGTCATTCAAAAGAATCTCTTTATTGATATTGAATACAAGATTACATCGGTAGGCGCAAGGCCAAATTACAATGTCTCTCGTGCTCACTTTTCTCTCATTTACAAGTCACTCTGCTCTCTCTCATCTCTCGATACAATACTTGAATCCAGCGGAAGCTTCGGAAGGCGATGTCCATACATTATGTCCTGTATAAGTCTTCAGATCACGCGACCGCACGCTTCGACTCGCCAAGGAACTCCGTGCCTCGACGCATCCAAGCGAGCTCCGCGCCACGAGCTTCTACCTGTGCCTGCACATAAACACTGTGTGGGTGTCAGTACCACTGTACTGGTGGAGTGAGCTTCTCGCCCACCCATACAAAACCTACACGTTTCATTTACTTTGTGCAACATAAACCCTTATTCGATTGTCTTTCTATTCTTGCCTTAGGATCAGTTTTAGGACCGGCGCCTTAGCGCAACTTGTGTATCGGAACCATCCCGTGCTTGCAATGTCAACGTTAACTCATACTTGTCACTAGACCACCCTTGTGCCAACAACGTTAACCTATCAAGTCGTGTTTGCCTTACGGCCATAATCGGAGACGCAGCTACACGAAAGACTCCATTTCCTTGTCTCTAGACCTTTCTCGTGCTTGCATTGTCAATGCACCGACTTATACTTATCTTCCGTGCCAAACTCTGGGACGTAACGACTCGGTCGTGCCATAACTCAACTCGTGTTTCAATATCTCCGAGGCAGCGCCTCCTTGTTTAGTCTTGCTTATACTTGTGTTGTGACAACGCGGCCGTGCCTCATAACTCAACGTAACTCCACACAACATGCCCTACGGCCCTTTTTGACTTAACTCGCAACTTAAAAGTCGACGCCACATCTCGTGCCGAAGCACGTCGCCTTTGCTGTAGCTAAATCTTAGGCTCCGATATTGTGTCTTTTTAACTCATACATATTCAACCCAATCCAAAGGCACGCACACGGATTGCCGCCCGTGCCGACACAAACTTACCATATTAGTTGAAAACAACAATTATTATTAAGTGTTTGTTATAGGATTGGCCTAACCAGCCGCCTTGGACGTAGCCTGGCAGTACGAGACCCTTTCAACGCAGGTAGCGAGCCCCGATGAAAGTCTCCGCCTTACCGATCGCCTAACCAGCGTCGCCTATTACCCAGCTCGGCTACAACTTGTTTCTTCCTAGGCCGAGACGGTCCCGTGGCCCGGAATTCCGCTCGAAGAAACCACCCCTTGTCGACAAGTGTCCAGTTCATAAGGGTTACATGGAGTGTTTTAGAATACAGTTTGGGCTTGTTATGTGATCAATTTATTTACTTGGTGGTTTTAACTCTTTCCCTTTTTCATACTTCCTTTGCAGAGCCCCTAACCAGGGTTGCCTCGGCGACTAACCATCGCTTAGACTTAACATTCTTTGAACTCAGGGAACGGCTACTGCATAGCCTTCCAACTTAACTTGAACATA
>JANAVB010014950.1:0-46757 GCA_029216955.1 Iris pallida | reverse complement strand
CGAATAAGGACATTCTCCTCAATACCTGGAATACTAAATAGTACCCTACCTCTTCTCTTCGATAATCTATGCAGCATGACTGTCTCTCAACTAGTCCAGCCTATGATGATATCAAAGTTACCTATAGAAAACTCTGTCAACCTTGAAGTAATAATATCCACGTACATGACCGGAATCGCTAATCCCACTATCCTAACTCCTACGAGCCTATTACTAGTGAGTATATTCATCCTCTTTGGCAATGTCTCAAACTCCAATCCAATATGTGTCGCCAATCGTGCATATACAAAAAATGGGACCTCCTGATCAAACAAGGCTGGTACAAGGAAAAGACGATAGACACATTACATGTATCCATGTCTGATGCCTCATCCAAAGACAAGTTGAAAAGCCTGACCATGGCCTTGCTGAGGTTCATGTTGTTGCCTTTTCTGACTATGCTACTGTGCCTTTGCTGGCCTTGTTATCCGCCTTTGCTCAACACTTGAGCCTGCATTGGCAACGGATGCTAGGCTAATGGCAATCTACTAGTACTTGCCCTCTAATATTGGCGCTGCCCTTGGAGTTGGCATTGTTAGAAACTGCTGAACCGGTTCTCTTGGCCCCTCCATCATCGAACATTTGCTATCATGTGTCTGGACTGCTACATCTCATGCATAATCCATTCGTGGCCCGACACACGTCCCTATTATGCCTTCTTTGCCGTAGTAGGTACATCCTATTGGCGTCCCTAGCGCTGCTACTACAGCCTCGACTGTTGCTGCCGAAATGGTGCAGTTTTGTTTGTCACTGGCGGCCTCTACGGCGCTCCTGACTCATGAATACGAATATTGGGTCATGGTGCCGACATTTACTGGACTGCTCCTCCCCTCCACTCTGGGCATGAGACCTCTTATGGCCTCTAGTCCTAGACGCCAACCTCTACTGGGTAAGCGCATGACTTGATCGACTGCTGTCATACTGAATCAAAAGTCTAGTAGTCATACACCTATACCAGTTAAACAATCTCCAAATTAGCACCTATTGGAACTTCATGGCCCTCTCTGGCTCCGTAAGCCACCATCATCGAAGCAACTGACTCAATCTGGAGAACTCTGTTTGTATACCCATCCATTGTTCTTCTGGCCTACTTGAGACTAATAACCTATACTGGAGCTCATACTGTGCCACCATGCCAAAATACGTTACCCTTAATCTGGCTTTGAAGCGATCCCAAGGAACATGATGCCTCATGCGAACTTCCACATATGCCCACCAATTACGGGTGAGGTCATGAGCAACAAACCTGACCTTGTCAACTTGCTCCTCTGTCGGAACCTTGCTGTCGCCAAAATAGCCTTAATCCTGAAGCCAAGCATCCACCGTAATGGCATCCTCTGTACCATTAAAGTAACTCAGGTTGAAATGAACGAATCTTACGGACACACCCAATTAGTCCTCATACTCCTCTCCAGGTCTGCTTGTAAACCCTGGTTCAGTAAACATTATGTCCTACTATTGATTCTATTGATGTTGCTGGACCGTCATCTGATGCTGCTGCGATGCCAGCAATCCTTGAATAATCTCCAGAAGTGCCTCAGAGTCAGGCACTGTACTACTGTTGGTATTATTGGAGGTACAGGAACCTCTCGAACTTGTACTCAGCTGGCTCTATCACTAGCTCAATGCGAATCTAACCTGGGGAAGGCATTGCTTTCTGCTGATGCCCATCGAACCCTGTTCCACTTGATGCTCATCTATGCCAGCCATGCCAACTACTGAACAGGCACCCTATAGGAAAAGATATAAAAGATATTAAATGACATGACGAGTGTAACCCCTCTTCCCGGAATGTTGATAATATTTTTATTTATTTATTTGAACTAAATGGTGATTTTTAGATTTTTTATAAATAATTACTTAGTTAATTTTACGGTCGATGACTTTAGCCATGGTAGGTTTTGGAGTACAAGGTGACTAGAAATCGCACAGATAGTGCAATGGCATGCTTTGACTATGCATTAGCCATACCAGGGAAGGCCCACCATGCGTGTCCCTAACTAGGAAAACCAGGCCAAATTGTGACTTAACCCTTACCGAAGATTTATTTATTTCTTATTTATATTATTGAGTTTTAGGGAACCCGATGTACCGAACTAGTCCAGATTTGGACCCAAAACAAGCCCAAGTCCATATAGTCATGCGGTACGTCCAATGACATCCGTGTTGACGTAATTTGTATGAGTGTGTTGTATTCTGTTTTAATGATTTAATGAATATTTTCTAAGTGTTCGTTAATTGAATATTATAATATCATTATTAGTTGATATCAATGACATTCGTATAAAATAGGTCCTTGTACAATTTTGAGATTATTAGACTGTACATATGGTTATACATTATTGTTGGGTTATTGAATTCCGTTATTATCATTATTATTATTATTTTATTGAGTTATTATTATATAATATATTTTATTATTGTTATATATATTTGTCAATAAGTTATAATATATATAATATATATATATATATATATATATATATCTATTTATGTTTTATATATATATATTTTATATATATATATATATATATATTATATATATATATATTTATATAAAGAAAAAAAAATATTTATATAAAGATGCCCTAGACTGAAATTGATAATATTAATGTATGGACTTTTAGAGTGTTATATCTATATATGATACATGTCATATATTAAATATATATATATATATTATATATCTATATATATATAGATATATATATATAAAAATATATATATATATATATATATATATATATTAGACTAAAGAAAAAATAAATAAATCACAACTCAAGCAAATCCCAGCCACAGCCGAGCAATCCCGAGCCCAACAGGGAGGAGCCAACCCGACCCCTGTACACGCACAACCGAGAAAAAGAGCCACGACATATATATATATATAAAAAAAAAAAAAAAAAAAAAAAAAAAAAAAAAAAATATATATATAATATATATTATATATATATATATATATATATATATATATATACGCGCGAGAGGGAGTTTTCATCAACTACCATCTAAACCCTACCCCCTCGAGCGCCACCATCACAGGACCTTCGCCAACACTGGGCGACCCACCCGACATGGCGCGTCGCCGGAGGAAGGCTGACGGCCGGCCGGGCGCACTTGCAAGCGGACAACACAGCAGCAAATGGCAGTAAGAGCCCCACTTCGTGAGTAAGTTCCTTCCTCATCATGCCATTAAATCTCGAATCGATTGATTTTATGTCCTAACAGCCTATACTCTATCAATCCTATAAACTAGATCTGAAAGAGATGGCCCAGAACTAGAGAAAATCGACCCAAAGTTGTCGAAAAAACTGTCGAACATGATAGAATTTCAAATCCTAGACCCTGTTTTGGAAGGTGGATTTTGCACAAACCATTAGGATATTTCGAGAACCAATTAAAGACAGTGTAAGAAAACCTGTAGGGCTCTGCAACCCAATTTACGGAATTTGATTTCATCGACTACATGTCGAGAAATCGGATTCCAAAGATTGGCGAAAACCTGTTTTCAAAATATTAAATATTAAAAAACTCTTCGATACGACGTGCGTTCCGCCAATCCGGGCGACGGGTCGTGAACCAAAATTATCGAAAGGTGCGTAATGGCTTCGTGGACGTGTGGGCTTTGATGGAATTCAAATTTGTTGCGTGTGCGCGACGAATTTGATGCGTATCCGTCGAAATTCACCGTATCGACCTCTGTGCAAATTTCTCAATTACTTTGTGCACATTCGTCAGATCGAGATAAAACTTGCGCCAACAGACCGTATCTTTTTCTGATCCAGTATGCCAAGTTTGGTCCAATTCTGTGACAATTGATCGGATAGCCGTTTTGCGGCCCCACGGTCCGACTCAACGGGCGATTTTGTGCACGGTCCGCCGGAATCCAACTTTGGACATACGGTTGGGTTCGTATCGAAAAACTGGACCTGTAGACATATAGTTTCATGACTTTAGAGACCATTGACTCTGGCACGCTTTTTGGTGCAAAGCAGGTCCAACGGCGGATACCGTTTTAATCCGAAATTACCGTTTTGCCCTTGTGTCCAGAATTGGACTTAAGGACAGGTAATTCTAGCTAACTTGACTATTCTGAGAACATTAGTAATGTCTATTTCAGCATCCGGAGACTGTTTGTACAAGTTTTGACTATTGTGGCACACTGAGTGGTTTGGATTATCGGTTTCACCAGCAAAGGACCATAGGCGAGTACAGTTTATTATTTGTTTTCGATATTAAGCTTTACTATACCTCATTGTTAGTCAATAGATATGTGATTTCTGCCTTTTATGGTTGTTATATTTTGTCGTGTCGGAGAGGTGAAATACCAAGGATGTATGATTTGACCTTATATATTGTATACAGTATAGACCGTAATTATGCGTGTAGACAGTGTTTCATTATTGCTTTATACAGTATAGACTATTTTTCATTTTTGCTTTAGATAGTGTAGACAGTGTTTCATTATTGCTTTATACAGTGTAGACCGTGTATATTATACAGTGTAGACCGTATACTTTATACAGTGTAGATATTGTAGACAGTGTCGTGTAATTGTCCCGAGACCGATCACATATCAAAGGTACTTCAGTCAGTCGGTGAGTATTGTCTTTGTGTTTATTTACTGTTTCCCTTTGTTAGTTTTATTTTGTCTTTCTATGTTTTATTTTTCAAATCATATATTTAAAGGCTAACCCCTGTTGTGTAGTCATTTTCAATTATTGAAACTGCATTCAGTGAATTGTACTCGTTCTATTCCTGACTGGAAACCAATATTTTTAGGTTAGCTGTGGCTTCACTTAGCGTTGGAAGATACGGGTGTACTTGCAGATGAAACCTAGAGATTAGCTAGATAGATGAGTTGTGATCATTTCAATATTTGTAAGAGTCTATATTTTCTACAAATGTAAAACTTGTGAATATTGTAAATTAAATTAATTTTGTGAATAAGCATCATCTGTGATTTTGAGTATTATGGCTATACAGCGTTCTACCACCGACACTGCGGCATAGGCTGGCTTGGACATGCATTCGTATCCCGGAAAGCGGGTGCGGGTCGTGACAAGTTTTTGTGGTGGCCCATGCAGGTCTATTTTCGCAAATCATGCGAACTCGTGATAGTACTTAAGTTAGTCGTACTATTGCGAGCCTGCGACTAGGAAATGCTCATTCACAAGTTAGAGATTAATTTAATTTAAGAGAATGACTAGGACTAGGTGTCCCTTATACAAATTTACCGATGGGTAGTCTAGGCCAACCGATGGGTAGTCTAGGCCAGGCAATTTAGATGAGGGTTATTATTTTGATAGTTTGTCGGATCCCCATAGGTACACTATTACCTCTTGATATGACGATATGATCTAATGTGGATCGATTATTCACTTGGTGAGACAGGGCTTCATAGAAGTATTGATCTAACCTTGATAAATTGTGCAATTCCTTCTCTTTGCCTCTTTAGACATCATCCTCATATCTTAGTCTAAATTGCCTATTTAGTTCCTATTTTGTCCAAAGAATTATTATTTTCATATAAAATTTCTGATTATGTTATCCATATACGAACCTCGAGTTAGTTTCGATCCAAAGTTTTTCTCAATGGTTTGAATACACATAAAATAGATACTAGAGTGTTCGTATTTCTTTGTCTTCACTTATTTCCTCCATGTTCAATCTTTTATTGTAGTGGTTGTGACTGATAGGACAAACGCTTATGCTTTATTTCATAGTCAACTTGTTTGAATCTCTAGAAGCTCAGGAATTTTTACAGATATAGTTAAAAGGAATGTTAGTTTACTCATAATGGCAGGACAGCAGCGCACTGTCGTCATTTATTTGAATTTTGGAGACTATGGATTCACTGCAACCAGCAGCGCACTGGCAAGGTACGACCCCTAGAGTTGAAATTAGTTTAAGAAAATATAGGTCATAGAATATTGCTAAAACTATGGCTAGTGGTCCTCTTTGATCATAGTTACCTTTGAGTCAATGTTGATAGAGTTAAGAAATGTTCGATTCTGTATCATATTTGAGTTACGAAACCAAGAGTTTACCACAGCCAGAGTATACGGACGAGGCATGATCCTCGGTGAAATGACTTCAGACATGATTACAAGTTTAGGATACTATAGAGGATAGGAAAATGCCCTGTGGTCTTATAAGATCCGAAGCCAATACTAGTAAAAGTTCTGTAGGTCGGGTAGCATGTCTCCCAACCTAGCATTCTGTGGTCCTTGTGATCTACTTACGATAATTGACTGACGCAAATAGGTTTCCCTGGAATATAGAATTTGGAGGTCCATAACCCATTAGTCGACCAAGGCCTTATGGATAAGAAGATAGTAGGAAGACTCTATAAGCAAGAACACCGGTAAGGTTTTGATTCTCCCAAAACTCGAACTACTTGTGCCTCCTTTCAAAAATCTTGTATACTTATATTTTGAGTATCTTGACCAACGCTGCTATTACAGCCTAGTTTTGCAAGCTTACTCTTTTATCGAGCTTGATTCAAGACATATGTTATTGGGGATGCCTACTAACATATTGTCTAGTCAGAATCAGTATATTACGGTCTGATCAACCATGATGCATTTGATTCGCTCTTCATCTAATTACCCTATGTGGATTGAGATATAGAGGTATCCAAGATCTCATTCGCTACTGCATTGACAATTTCTCTTAAATTATACATTCGCCTTTGAATCACGAAATTGTATTCAGTGACATCGCCCTTGAACTCATTGTTGTTTTTGTCTTTCACTAATTTGGAAAGACAAAGGCTCATAATTGGTAGAGAGATACAGAGTATCCCTATGGCTATGATAGTTGTATACACAAGTGTAGCTACCATCGGCCATCCATGTGACTAGAACCTTGCCTTGAGTTACTCGTTCTCGACCCCCAAATTGCTATTGGGACCTTCTAGCCATCTGAATTTGAGAATGAGTAGGGTTTTACCCTTGGTTAAAATGCCAACCTAGGAAACTATCTCTTCTCAAAAAACCAAATGTTGTGAGTCTCTAATTATTATCTTGAAGCTTACTTTAACTAGCAACCCTTAAGCCTTAACCAAACCTTTCCTCGACCAAAGCCCACAGTTTAGACATGAGATGAATAGACAAAGGTAAGGACAATTATTTCCCAGGACTATGGTAGACACTCATCCCGAGATTGGTTCCAACAAATATTACTCTAGTTATGTAAATTTTATTATTAAGACCTAAATAGTATTGAACACCACAGTCACTAGCTAGCCAATACCATAGCTTAAATACCATGTCGTATTATGATCTACCAGTTGTCGACAGCTATACATGATCACTACAGCCCATACCACTAGAACCCTTCCGACATTAGTCTGGCAGGCTTGACCCAAATAGAAATTCAAGACTCAGTCGCTAAAAATCTCTTCATATGACGTGCCTTAGAGTGGGTTACCCCGTCGAAACTCTTGTATACTGTGGATGAGTGGATCATTCTATGTTATCGACCATGTGTCTTTGTACACACTCATTTTCTATTTATCAAGAAACGATCCTTGACTTGACTTATATCTACCGTATTCCGTTACGCCGTGCCTTATTCTTTATTAACAAGATCGAGGTACAATATCCGGACTTTGGAATTCTTCTAACCTCAATATTCCTAAAACTATGTCCTAGCTTCTAAGGTGAGTAGACTGTAAGTCTTCTAAAATTTTGGGATATACGAGGATTACCGATTGATTAGAATGATTTCCATTAGGATGGTAATTAGTGCCCTATAGACTTCCGCTTTCAATTTAGATCATTTTGTGTCCCCGGCCGTGTCATTAATGATTGGAGCACGAGACTAGTTGTTTTCTTCCAACTAATTACACATACGAGATCTAGACGAGTCCACCTTCATCTACGTATATCATGTCCCACTTAAACACGTCCCCTTGTACTCTATTTAGGATACGACTTTTAGGTCAAAAGGACTAGCTATAACCCTTACCATAATACCGATATGCTTCTCGACTTCCATTAGAGCCTCAACCTTGACTCAATTCTTTCGACCGAATATATGGTTGTGATCTACTCGAAGCCCACTACGCACATGTTCCTAGTGTGCCACTTAATTGTGTCTTCTCGTGCTACTTAACTACAAAAGTCACTGAATGCGTATTTTTGGGTTTTAGAGACCTAGCTAACCAACCTGACTGGCAACTAGCTCAACCACTTGGGTGGAAACCTATTCTAGGTTACCCTAACCTATAGAAATAGTTTTATCATTGGGATCTTGTCCAGTCAATATGGATTGAAATCCAAGGTTCATCCAACGATTGATGTCCAATCAGGGAACCCATTAAGACCCAGTAAAACCCATCCATACATACCACCATATTTGGACTATAAAATCGAACTATTTGAAATAGGTCCCTATATCTATTATGTAGCATCCCCTCTTAGAATGTGAAGTCATTCGTAATCATTATTCCATCTACCTGGAAGTCGCGATACGATCTTGTATTGCATTTATATCCCTTGTGTTTAAATAACCACAGAAAAGATCACAATCTTGATTTCTCAAATTCCGTTCTACTATGGGATCTTGTTTAGATTAAACTTCGAGAACGGAACTTCTGTATTGCACGTATTGTAAGCCCCTCTGAGAAACGAAGGATTCTTCAATTTCGCAAGTGATTGGACTAGAGTAGCCCAATCTAGCAAATAAGTCAATGATTCATAAACTTTCTTCTATCTGCACCATTGGATACTCTCTACCGCTCTTGAAACTTCATATTTGCTCTCGATTATTCTTTCTTACCTTCCTATCCTTTCTATTTCAGAGCGAAGAATAGTCATGCTTATTAGAATTTATCAGTATTTCTTAGCTACTTGTATAAATTTGTTGCTTGTTAAATTTTTTGGGTTGCTTGATAGATAGGAGAGGATTATAGATGCCATATACAGTAGATATCTATTGGTAGCAATTTTAGCAATTAGTTGGAAGATTATAAAGTTTTAGTAACATAGCTTTGAGGGAGTAGTGTGACCAAAGGTGGGTAGAAGTCCTCGAGGTTTCGTACTTACAAAATGGCTAGGAGGAGGATATAAACTACTTTTGAGGAATTAAAATTTAAGGAGATTAAAGTAATAGTAACTTTTCGTTTTGAATTTAAGGATTAGATATGAATTAGAATTTCGAGGACGAAATTATTTTTAAGGTGGGTAGATTTGTAACCCCTCTTCCCGGAATGTTGATAACA
Source organism: Iris pallida (assembly GCA_029216955.1). Classification (NCBI taxonomy): domain Eukaryota; kingdom Viridiplantae; phylum Streptophyta; class Magnoliopsida; order Asparagales; family Iridaceae; genus Iris; species Iris pallida. The sequence goes on along the minus strand of JANAVB010014950.1, from coordinate 37,489 downwards.
TTTTTATTTATTTATTTGAATTAAATAGTGATTTTTAGAATTTTTATAAATAATTACTTAGTTAATTATTACGGTAGATGACATTAGCTATGGTGGAGTTTTGGAGTACAAGGTGACTAGAAATCGTGGCACAGATAGTGCAATGGCGTGCTTTGACTAGTGCATTAGCCATACCATGGAAGGCCCAGCCATGTGCGTGTCCTAACCAGAAAAACCAGGCCAAGTTACAACATAACCCTTACCGAAGATTTATTATTTATTTATTTATATTATTGAGTTTTAGGGAACCCGGTTGTACCGAACTAGTCCAGATTTGGACCCAAAACAAGCCCAAGCCCATATAGTCATGCGGTACGTCCAATAACATCCGTGTTGACTTAGTTTGGTATGAGTGGGTTGAATTCCGTTTTAATGATTTAATGAATATTTTCTAAGTGTTCGTTAATTGAATATTATAAATATCATTATTAGTTGATATTCAATGACATTCGTATAAAATAGGTCCTTGTACAATTTTAGAATTATTAGACTGTACATAATGGTGTATACATCATTGTTGGGTAATTGAATTCCATTATTATCATTATTATTATTATTTATTGAGGTTATTATTATATAATATTATTATTATTGGTTATATTATATTTGTCCAATAAATGTTATAATATATATATATATATATATATATATATATATATATATATTCATATTTATATAAAGAAGGCCGTAGACTGAAAATAGATAATATTAAATGTATGGACTTTAGAGTGTTATATCTATATATGATACATGTGCATATATGGATATATATATATATATATATATATATATATATATATATATATATAGAAATATATATATATATATATATATATATAGATATATATATATATATATATATATATATATATATTAGACTAAAGAAAAAAACATGAATCACAACTCAAGCAAAGCCCAGCCACATCCGAGCAATCCCGAGCCCAACAGGGGGGAGCCAACCCGACCCCTGTACACGCACAGCCGAGAAAAGAGCCACTATATATATATATATATATATATATATATATATATATATATGTCATGACCCGCACCCGCTTTTCGGATTCGAGACGTGTCCAAGCCCAGCCTACGCCGCAGTGTCGGCGGTAGTACGCTGTCTAGCCCGCAATAAACAAAGTGCTCATAAATACTAACTGCTCATTCACAACAACTAAATCAACTTACAAAATTTAGAAGTTTTACACTTGAAGAAGAATATAAGCTTTTACAATTATAGAAAACTACCACACATCTAACTAGTCTTCTATGGTCTGGCCTTTCAGTCTCTATCTCCCCCTCGCATGGTCCATAGCGCAAAAGTAGACATGTCATCCTCACCTATAACAACGATCCAATCAGGAAAGGAGCAGAGTACAACCATATTACAATTAATGTTGTTAGTCCAAAATAAGTTAGAACAAGCGAGAAACAATGATGACAAAGAGTATATAAAGAACTAGTACTAGCCACGTATGAACGATCAAGATATGAACTAGCAAAATGTAAACTAGCAAGATGGGATCTAACAAGATATAAATTAGTAAGATATGAACTAACAAGATAATGGACTAGATGAAGGAAAAATAGGAACCACTATGTGTGTATGAAATACCTTTTAATACGTGAACGGCTGGGCTAATACGGCACATCATACGATAGCTATCATTCACTAATTGGTACGGCTAACTCATACGTGGGTGTATATGACTTAGCTATCATTCGGCAAGGGTAATTGGGTTTGTTCACGTATTTACCGAGTATTTCCCCTCCCGACTCTCTAACAATCAATAACGGTCAATAATACACTAAGAAGGATACGATAACTACCGTATCACAATTGTGTCTCAATGGAATATCAAGGCAATGACTCAACGGGATATCAAACGAGAAAACTATAGAATAAACGTTATAATGAACTAAAACATAAATGCAATACTGTACTTGCCTGAATCCTTGCACAAACCATAGCCACAAGTAGAGGATGAGGGGATGTCGATCTAAAAGCTGTCAACCTATAACACATATCGCACCACGAACCGTGCACGAAAACCACAAATCAATTCTAATGTTCTAATTCTAAATTCATAGAATAGTGGCTAGTTGGGTTACTAATCTAATAATAATAATTAATTCTAGAATAATTCACTCAAAAACCTAATTTAACCTAATAATAATCTGAATATAATCTAAATATGCAAGTTTGGCCATCAAAAGTCGTGTTTCTTAATTTTGGAAACCATGGCACGCAAATCGAGACGTACCGTTGACTTTTTAGTCAAACACTGTGAACTCTAGATTTTGAAAGTGCACCCTAGTAGATTTCAGTGCCACGAGTGCGCTGGAATTAATCGTGCCATAAAATCACGTTTTGGTCAAAAGATATCGCCGTTATGGCTAATCATGACCAAACGGTGATCAACCGATAAATTCTGAGTTCAACAGAATAAATAAAATACTAGATGAATGAAATAATTTCTGGAAAAATTATATGTCGTAGAGCTCTGTGTTAGCTTTCCGAAACTTCAAATGGTTCGTGATTTCGATTTCTGGTTCTTCCGAAATCGCGAAACACCGAAACGTGTCAAATTTCGGACAACCGACACTCTACGAATTTTCCAGAAATTTAGGAATAATATCTACGAAAATAAATTACATATTCAGAAAGCTTACCTCGATACGAATCCAACAAAAAAATGGCGCGCAAAAAGTACGTCAAAGTTGGCGGAAATCGCTTCGGGAAGTCGGAAACCCTAGATGAGTTCTCCCACAAAAGGCGGCTGGAATTTAATTAGGGTGGACGAATATAATAATATATATATAGGAGAGAGAGGCGGTGGCTGACAGGTTGAGCGCCGACAGGTGGGCCAGGGTATGGCTGACTGTGTAATATTTTAGGAAAATAGGTTTTTAATTACCAGAAATGAATTTGTAATCAGTTTTTAATCAAATAACTCAAAATAAATATGTAAAAATATCAGAAAAATCTGTAAAAATTCCAGAAAATATAAAATAACATATAGAAGCCTAGAAAAAAATTTGGGGTCAATATTGCTCATAGGCTTGCACAGTTAATTCTAGAAGTCTTAGAAAATAGGTTTTTCCTATATTTAATTATCTAAAATTCCAGAAAAATTGTAGAAAAATACAGAAAATATATTTAACCTAATAGAGCCTAAAGAAAAATAATGGGTCTTAAAATAGTCACAAATGGCCTCAAAATAGATTATGAAAGTCATTCATAAATATAAATCTTCATAGAATAAATATTTAAAAATATATAAACATGTCTAAAAATTATAATAAAATATAATATAGCTACAGAATGCATATAGACCCTATCTAGAGATCATGTGACCACAAGATGGTCATAACTCACCAACAAGCTTGGCATGACTCCCAATGACCATAAAATTAATCATAAACAAATAAATTAAAAAAAATTAAAAATTTGGGAAGTGGGCTTACAAATCTACCCACCTTAGAAAAATTTCGTCCTCGAAATTTCATAATATACAAGTAGACACAACCAAGAATGTCATCAAAATATGACATGACCAATCGATATGAATAAGCACGACCAAGAATATAATCAAGAAAATAATGTGATGAATGATCGAAATTGATCAGGCGTATAGAATCAAAATCTAAGTACGTTTTAGAAATATAGTCGAAGGAAATCAAAATAGGTTTAAAAGATGACGATTCGAAAATAGAAAAATATGAGAGAAATAAAGAACTAGTAGTTGTAGAGAAGGTGGTAACAAGAAATAAGACATTAAATAAATTTGAAAAAAAATTTTAATAGTCGTATGCCAATAAAGGATATAGTCGCTATGATATTCGAAAATCATAAGTATATCCGAAGTCATTTAACCGAGAATCTATGCCTCGCTAGTGTACTTCTGGCTGCCGTGAACCCTTGGTTTCATGACTCAAGTATAATATGTTAGCGAACACTTTATCAACTCTACCCAATATGGCATAATAAATCAAAAGATCAATAATACAACTAGGATATAGTTTTAGTAATATTCGACAACCTACGCATACTTAAAATTATTTTAACTTAGGGGTCATGCCACGCCAGTGCGCTGCTGACTGCAGTGAACCCGCAGTCTCCATAATTTAAATAAATGGGGACAGTGCACATCTACCTTACCATTGTATGTCACCGAAAATTATTTCAACTATATCCATAAGAATTTCAAAGGAACTTCAATAAATTCAAATAAGTCGATCATGATAAGAAAATATAAGTATATGTCCTTACGTAAAAGTATCAGTTTTGAAAACAAAACGATCACAAAATGAACGAAGACGAATTGAATTAATATATAGATAATTAAACCAAGATTAGAAATTGAAATAAAACGATCGCAAAATAGTTTTGAAAAGAAAATAAGGTTTAGAGAAGGCATAAGATAAAATGGCACAAATGATCCAAATTAGGAATTGAATTCTATGAAGGCCTAACTTACCAAACGTATGTTCTACCCACCTTGGATCCTACCAACATGTCAAAACAAAATAACATATTCTCTTAGAAAAATTCTTTAATTTATCCATACCGAGACTTCAATAAATCATTGGCTAAATCACATGGCCTATTTAACAATCTTAACTATCCAAGGGTCAAATTGAATAAGGGACTCCTAGTCCTATTCATTATCATAAAATCAAATCAAAACTAATTGTGAATAAGAATCCTAGTCGCAGGCATGCAGTAGTACAACTAACTTAAGTACCACCACAAGTTCGTAATCTTTTACGAAAACAGACCTGCATGGGCCACCATAAAAACTTGTCACGACCCGTACCCGCTTTTCGGATACGAGGCATGTCCAAGCCCAGCCTACGCCACAGTGTCGGCGGTAGTACGCTGTCTAGCCTGCAATAAACAAAGTGCTCATAAATACTAACTGCTCATTCACAACAACTAAATCAACTTTACAAAATTTAGAAGTTTTACACTTGAAGAAGAATATAAGCTTTTACAATTATAGAAAACTACCACACATCTAACTAGTCTTCTATGGTTTGGCCTTTGAGTCTCTATCTCCACCTCGCATGGTCCATAGCACAAAAGTAGACATGTCATCCTCACCTATAACAATGATCCAGTCAGGAAAGGAGCAGAGTACAACCATATTGCAATTAATGTTGTCAGTCCAAAATAAGTTAGAACAAGCGAGAAACAATTATGATAAAGAGTATATAAAGAACTAGTACTAGCCACGTATGAAGGATCAAGATATGAACTAGCAAAATGTAAACTAGCAAGATGGGATCTAACAAGATATAAATTAGCAAGATATGAACTAACAAGATAATGGACTATGAAAGAAAATAACCACTATGTGTGTGTGAATACCTTTTTATACGTGAACGGCTGGGCTAATACGGCACATCATACGATAGCTATCATTCAGTAATTAGTACGCTAACTCATACGTGGGTGTGTATGACTTAGCTATCATTCGGTAATGGTAATTGGGTTTGTTCACGTATTTACCGAGTATTTCCCCTTCCGACTCTCTAACAATCAATAACGGTCAATAATACACTAAGAAGGATACGATAACTACCGTGTCATAATTGTGTCTCAATGGAATATCAAGCAATGACTCAACGGGATATCAAACGAGAAAACTATAGAGTAAACATTATAATGAACTAAAATATAAATGCAATACTGTACTTACCTGAATCCTTGCACAAACCGTAGCCACAAGTAGAGGATGAGGGGATGTCGATCTAGAAGTTGTCAACCTATAACACATATCGCACCACGAACCGTGCACGAAAACCACAAATCAATTCTAATGTTCTAATTCTAAATTAATGGAATAGTGGCTAGTTGGTTTACTAATCAAATAATAATTAATTCTAGAATAATTCACTCAAAAACCTAATTTAAACTAATAATAATCTGAATATAATCTAAATATGCAAGTTTGGCCATCAAAAGTCGTGTTTCTCAATTTTGGAAACCATGGCACGCAAATCGAGACGTACCGTTGACTTTTTACTCAAACACTATGAACTCTAGATTTTGAAAGTGTACCCAGGTAGATTTCAGCGCCACGAGTGCGCTGGAATTAACCGTGCCACAAAATCACGTTTTCGTCAAAAGATATCGCCGTTATGGCTAATCGTGACCAAAACGGTGATCAACCGATGAATTCTGAGTTCAACAGAATAAATAAAATACTAGATGAATGAAATAATTTTTGAAAAAAATTATATGTCGTAGAGCTCTGTGTTAGCTTTCCGAAACTTGAAACGGTTCATGATTTCGATATCTGGTTCTCCCGAAATCTCGAAAATACCAAAACGTGTCAAATTTCGGATAACCGACACTCTACGAATTTTCCAGAAATTTAGGAATAATATCTACAAAAATATATTACATATTCAGAAAGCTTACCTCGATACGAATCCAACAAAAAACAGCGCGCGAAAAGCACATCGGAGTTGGCGGAAATCGCGTCGGGAAGTCGGAAACCCTAGATGAGTTCTCCCACAAAAGGCGGCTGGAATTTAATTAGGGTGGACGAATATAAAATATATATATAGGAGAGAGAGGCGGTGGCTGACAGGTTTGAGCGCCGACAGGTGGGCCAGGGTACGGCTGACTGTGTAATATTTTAGGAAAATAGGTTTTTAATTACCAGAAATGAATTTTTAATCAGTTTTAATCAAATAACCCAAAATAAATATGTAAAAATATCAAAAAAATCTGTAAAATTCCAGAAAATATAAAATAACATATAGAACCCTAGATAAAAAAATTGGGGTCAATATTTCTCATAGGCTTGCACAGTAAATTGTAGAAGTCTTAGAAAATAGGTTTTTCCTAATTTAATTATCTAAAAATTCCAAAAAAATGTGTAGAAAATTACAGAAATATTTAACCTAATAGAGCCTAAAAAAAATAATGGGTCTCAAAATAGTCACAAATGGCCTCAAAATAAATTATGAAAGTCATTCATAAATATAAATCTTCATAGAATAAATATTTAAAAATATATAAAAATGTCTAAAAATTATAATAAAATAATATAGCTACAGAATGCATATAGACCCTATCTAGAGATCATGTGACCACAAGATGGTCATAACTCACCAACAAACTTTGGCATGACTCCCAATGACCATAAAATTAATCATAAACAAATAAAATTAAAAAAAATTAAAAATTTGGAAAGTGGGCTTAATATATTATATATATTATATATATATATATATATATATATATATATATATATATTATAATATATATATTATATATATCGAGAGGGAGTTTCATCAACAACCATCTAAACCCTACCTCTGAGCCGCCACCATCACAGGACCTTCGCCAACACTGGGCGACCTCCCCGACGGTGGCGCGTCGTCGGAGGAAGGCTGACGACCGGCCGCATGCACTGCAAGCGGACAACAACAGCAGCAAATGACAGTGAGAGCCCCACTTCGTGAGTAAGTTCCTCCCTCATCATGCCATTAAATCTCGAATCGATTGATTCTATGTCCTAACAACCTATACGTCTATCAATCCTATAAACTAGATCGGAAAGAGATGGACCAGAACTAGAGAAAAATTGACCCAAACTTGTCGAAAAAAACTGTCGAACATGACATAATTTCAAACCCTGGACCCTGTTTTGGAAGGTAGATTATGGACAAACCATTAGGATATTTCGAGAACCAATTAAAGACAGTATAAGACAACCTGTAGGGCTCTGCAACCCAATTTACGGAATTTGATTTCATCGACTACATGCCGAGAAATCGGATTCCAAGATTGTCGAAAACCTGTTTTCAAAATATTAAAAACATTGAAAAAACTCTTCGATACGAATTGCGTCCCGCCAATCCGAGCGACGTGGTCACGAACCGAAAGCATCCAAAGGTGCGTAATGGCTTCGTGGACGTGTGGGCTTTGACAGAATTCAATTTGGTTGCGGGTGCGCGACGAATTGATACGTATCCGTCAAAATTCACCGTATCGACCTCTGTGAAAATTTCAATTACTTTGTGCACGTTCGTCAGATCGAGAAGAAACTTGCGCCAACAGATCGATCATTTTTTTCGTCCTGTATGCCAAGTTTGGTCCAATTCTGAGACAGTTGATCGGATTGCCGTTTTGCGGGCCCCACGGTCCGACTCAACGGGCAATTTGTGCACGGTCCGCCGGAATCTAATTTTGGACATACGGTGGATTTGTATCGAAAAACGGACTGTAGACATATAGTTTGATGACTTTAGAGACCATTGACTCGGCACGTTTTTGGTACAAAGCTGTAGAAGCATGGAATTTCACAACCAGAAAGCCCATGCGCCAGATACTACATGCGCTAGAACTCAGACGAAGAACTTCACAGCAAAGTCAATAAGTATAGACATTTGAAGAAGGACTTTTTATTTATATATAAAAGTCTATTAATGTCTAGAAAAGGTTGTACAAAGGAGAATTTCTACAAAGGAAAGATCCTAAGCCTACAGCCAGCGGCCACCATGCGCCTTCAGATAAGCGCAGCGGCACCATGCGTCAGATAGCAGCCAGCATCATCATGCGCCTCCATCCAGGCGCATCCCATCATCTCTTCAGCAGCTCAGTTATGTGCATCCTTCAGCCAATTCTTCCAACCAGGCTCGCCCGATAAATGCTTCGATACACAAAGCATTTAACCCTCTGGCTGGAACCAAGGAAGAGAGAGCACCGCAAATGCTGTGGCCAGGGGAGGCTTCGAAAGAGCTCCAAAGCCGAAGGAAGACGTGATCGAAACGCGGCTAAAGGAGCAGCTTTCGACACGATCAAAGTGGGGAAAACCCCACTTTGAAGGAAGAGGAGCCTAGCACCGCCATTCCGATCTACGACTCTTCCGGAATAACGGAGACGAGGCTCGAGCATCCCTATCTTTGGATGCAACAGGACCTTCGCCTGCCTCAGAAGCCCTCGACTTCGTCTTTGGATGTAACAGTCACCTTCAAGGCATCAAAGACAACACAGCGTCTCATCTTCACCCTCGGGAGCACTTCGTCACCAGAATGCACCCGCATGTTCAAGTTCATGTTGGAAGTACGTGAGGGAATGAGAAGCAAATCTTCTCTCCATGCCACTATTTATAGGCGGGCAGATCAAACCCACGCGCCAAGTGGATGGCCCTCCGAATTCCGTGCAATAAATTTACATTAAATGGATGAACCGGACGCCTCGAATTCAGCCAAACGGCTATTTATGGCACTCGAAGAGCGAGACAGCCGCATCATTAAAAGACTGTCCGATGCGCAGCCAGACAGCGCATCACACGGACGCGCCCTTCGGCATCAGGCGCATCACAGACGCCCTACAGTACTCGGCGTATTACAGAGGGTGCGCCCTCACACATCTCCATACCGAGTGGAACGCCAAACCGACGTGCCACACTCAGCTGTCCATCGAACGTCACCAACATTAAATGTGAACTGACAGAGTTGGCAGCACGCCTCCCAAAGTCTGAACAGTTGACAGCTTTATTCAAAACGAAGCGTCGGCAACGTCAGCATCATTATGACTTTATTCGACGGTACTGCCACGTGGCCACTCCCCATCAGCATGCGCTCTACGGCCATGCATCCAAATCAGCATGCGCCTCAAAAGCCATGCGCCTCAGACTGCTCTCTGATCCCGAAAGACAGAAGGAAAGTCGCCTGTATGCGCCTCAAAAGCCATGCGCCAAATGGTTGAACTCCTAAAGGTTATGAGCCGCAGCCTCCTCCTGCGCCCAATCCAAGGCGCAGCTCACCAGATCACTCCTCACCACCAAATCCGAGATCTTCGAACCATGAGTCGACGACACGTGTCTTTTGACTCAACTCGTCCAAGATTCAGCAACGGAAAGATCTTCTCTCTGCTAGTGTCGGCTCACAACAGCAGTATAAAGAGTTCCCCTCGATCAGGGCGCAGCATCCATGCGCTCCATCAGCAACCTCCACGTGGCGTCCCCACACCGGCGCATCCTACATGCGCGCATGAGCCAGCCTGCAAAAATAAATAGAAGGATCATCTCTTCACCACACACAGAGACTCAGAACACAAGACTCACAGAGATCCACAACAGAGAATCACCGAGAGAGGCAGTTTAGACACTCAACGTCTTCCTTCTCAGCAAGCTCCAGCACCCAGAGCAATCAACACCTTCAGAGAACCGATAACCGCCGTCAGCCGGTCAACGGATTCAACGCATTACCACTCGCTCCATTGGCACTAAGGATCCAGCTTAAACAAAAGTGTACTCCTAGGACTACATCTAAGTCCTATATTGTATCACTGTTCTGTTTGTATTAAGATTTCAATCAAAACAATTTTAATGGCAAACAAGCTGGCGACTCTGCTGGGGACTTCTTCTCCTCTACCGAGAAAGTCGTGTCAAGGCCGACGACGTGAAGGTGGGCTCCTCCCACAAGACGCTGGTAGTGCGCCTCAATCAACAGGCGTACGAGGAGTTCATTTCTGAAGGAAGTGCGAGTCCTTCGAAGCGGCTGTCGAAGCCGAAGAAGACCCGCGCAGTCTGGGTGCGCAAAGTCGACGCCTCGGGCACCACCGTTGAAAGGGATGCGCCCGTCCGCCTTCCTTCTGCTGACGTCCTCAGATCAAGGTGCGCCCGCTGATGCAGCGATCTATCGGGGAAGTGTGCGGCTGACCACGTTCCCAGCCATCTTCCCTCAGGCGAGGAAGATACGGCGACGGAGCAGGGGCGCAGCCAATGCCGCGCATTACTTCTGATGCGCCACAAAGAGCCCTGTCTTTGACAGACTCACTCGCTGTAACGGCGAGGAGAATTTGGATGAGGTACTATGAGCCCAGGGCTGGTACGAAGAAATCCAAGGCGGCACGGGCCATGCGCACAAACGTGCTATGCCAGCAGCCGGCCAGAGGCACGCGCTTACGATCATGCGCGCTGCCGATGGCAAGCTGTACAAGGTTGACTCAAGTGCTTCTGTACCGACAACGAGCCGACCTTCAAAGTCCTCATCTCGCTTGGGCGCATTCACTGCATGCACAACCAAGCCGAGAGAGGCAAACTCAGTGGTCTTGAACTCCCGCGCCTCCTCTGGTTGTGCGTTTGAGGTCCGTTCAAGTCACTTCAAATGCTGTGGTTCCCCCACTACTGTGATGCCTGCTTGGTATTAGATTAGGGGGCGCAGCACTCCGACCACCCCGGCGCTTGGCCCTGCCATGCGCCTGAGAGGGTGTGAGGGTAGCACTCTCCTCCAACGACTTGCACAACGTGATCACTCACAAGTGCCGGTAGGGAGAGTTGACCAACAAGCACGATGCGCCTCTCACGGGCACATGTGCAGTGGTCACCATCAACTGCTGTTGCAAGACGGCAGTACCGCCGAAGCAGTCAGTCTTCCAACGGCTACAATCATCGACACCCTCCGACATTGCCTTGGGACGAAGGTGTCAACAGAAGAGGAGCTGAAGGTTGCTTCATGCAACGTGATCTCCAATTCCTCATCTGTCCGGAAGACGACTGCCAATTTCCTCGTCTTCATCCAAAAGCCAGCCGAGGAAAACCAAGGCAGCTGTCACGACCTCTGGAGTGTTCGAAGGCACTCGGTCGAGGAAGAAGTTCTTGGAGGAAGCTGGGGGTACCAGACCCTTGTCGAGCCTCCTTCCGAAGAAGATGTCCAAAGTACAGCTGTGGCGGATCTTCATCAAGGCGAAGATGGCCTCCCTGAAGCCCCTCAAAATGACGATGTCCTCCAGAACACCGCCGGGGGTAGTGGGAAACGAAGAGGCCCTTCAAGACAGAGCTGAGGGCAGTCAGGCCCTTGCAGATGCGCCTGTCGAAGACGAATTCCAGAATGTGGCTGGGGGTGGCCAAACACCAGGAGAAGTGACTCCCCCACATGAGAGCGAGGCTGAGAGCGAAGCCTCAACTAATCCATCCACTTCCGGTCGTGTCATACAGTATACATGACCGGGGGTGATCTTGAGACTGATGCGCCCCAGGACATTGTCCAGCGCATAGACTCGCTAGAGGAGGACTCAAAACTCTCTGCCTCAATGCAAGCACTGACTCAAGCAGTGTTTGAGATGCGGTCGCCTTGATCAGGACACCTTCAAATGGTCCCGACCCAGGAGCCAATGGAGAGTCGGTGTGCCCCTCCAACGGATACCCTCACACGCAGAAGCACCCGGACGTCGGAGCCCTCAAACGCTCCACTCCAGGTGGTACCTCCTTCCCCGACTCCTAGCTCCACGGAGGACGTGGTCGAAATGATCAAAGATCTGCGGGAGCGCTTCGAGTCCAAGAACAGGCAGGAGGAGCGCCAGAAGATGGGCATTCCCCAGCCTTATCCCCTTGAGTGGAACAAGGTGGTTTATCCCCTAAAGTATAAACCACAAACACTCACGCCGTATGACGGGAAGGACTCTCCACGACGGTACCTGACGTACTTCCAGTCGCAGACAGGGCATCTTCCGAAGGAGGACGCGTCCTCACCAGCATCTTTGTTGGGCCCTGAAAGGGGTGGCGTATGACTGGTACTGCAGCCTCCCCGATAATTCCATATCGTCCTTCGACGACCTGACACGCCTCTTCCTCAACCGCTTCTACGACGGTGGGAAGGACATGACGACGACGTCTCTCATTGAGATACGCAGAGGACAAGGAACGGTTCGGGCATTCATCGAACGCTTCCGTCAGGCCTGCTTCAGGCTACTCCAGGCATGCCAGAGCATGCGCTTCTCTCCGCTTGCGTATGAACATGCTGCCTGCAGTAAGCTCGGCTTAACTCTACTCCCCCTCCCGACTGGAGCTCCCTAATCATCGAAGCTGAAGCTGCAGAGAAGAAGGCGGCCAATGCACGTCTTCTGGGTGTTAGCTTCCCGTCTTTGACGATAAGGGGAAAAAGTCCGCAGTCAACAACTCCGGACGAGAAACAAAGGGAAACAGGCATTGACTGTTAATGCCTCGAAGGGCGCATCTGTGCCTACTCAAAGCCTCCACTGGCACCGAGACCCAAGGAGGTTTATTCATTCAATGATAACGACCCTTCAACTCTTTGAGATACTGAAGCAGGGTGACAAGATCAAGCTTCCAGACCCGAAGCGGCCCGATGAAGTCGGGAAAGTGGACAACCGAGGTACTGTCACTACCATCGGTTTGTCGGACACCCGACTAAGGACTGCTACGTCCTCAAAAATTACATCCAGCACATGATCAATGCGGATGTAATCTCCGTCGACTACGAAGAGAAGACGGTGTCAGCTAATGTGGTATCACTTCAGTTCGGCACCTTGCCGCCGACTACCACACAAGATGGCGTCGTCCCCATCCCTAAGGCGACAATGGAGGTGGTGAACTTGCCACCCACCCGTGACAATGTGAGTGGACTTGTCCCACTCACCACATCTCGAGAGAGGTCCTCTGGGTTCACCCCGACCTCGTCTCCGAGGTAACTCAACCGGAGGTACGCCCTACCTCCAAAGCAAAAGGCAGGAATCAAGTCTTGCCGCACGGTCTCTTCTTCAACGGAAGAGGCGCTTCCTGTGCAGACGCGTGCACAACAGAACTCCCAGCCCGGTGAAGCTGTCGTCGAAGTGGTGCCTCCTAGCACCATCCCTGAGGAGGGTCTATCCAAGCCCTCAGCAGCCAATAAACAAAAGCAAGTGGAGGCCCGTTTCGACAGACCTCAGCGGAAAGAAAATGCTTCGGGGCTAGCCAAGCCCCACAATTTTGACATTCTGGCGCAACTGGCCAGTACTCCTGCACGCTTGTCTTTGTTCGAGCTCCTGCGTCTCTCCAAGGACTCCCGAGAAGCTCTCTGCGAAGCTCTGAAGGATGCCGAATCCTTTCTCAGTCAAGTCAAGCAGCCTGAAGACCTCCCAACTACTTGTGCACACTGTCATTGTGCGGATGAAGTTATCCCAAACATAACCTTCACCCAACAAGACATGCTGCTCAAGCATCACCGACATAACCGACCGTTGTATTACACAGGGTACATCGGTTCGGTAAAGGTGAGCAGGATTCAGATCGATCCGGGGTCTTCCCTAAGCATCATTCCAAAGGCGCTGCTATCAAAGCTGGGGATCCCAATGTACCGGCTGGCGCCCTCCAATACGACCATCAGTGGCTTCAACGCTAGCAAGAGCGACCACTGGGCAAGATCCGGCTGAAGTGTCACATCGGCAGCCTCAAAACTGAGGTGACTTGTTATGTGGTGGATGCCGAGGTCAACTACAACATTACTCGGACGACCATGGTTACATGAGTACATGGTAGTGCCCTCCACGCTCCACCAATGCATGAAATATGTATCCACCAACGACGTCATCCGGACGGAGTTGCAGATATTGATCCCTCAAAGGATGAGGCCTACTTCACCGATTCCGACTTGTACAAGCCTATTGACGAGGAGGAAGCCAATGACGCTGATGATGAGGCAGAGACGGCAACAGAGCCGGACATGGAGCCTGAGACGACTCCTGACGCCCCCTTAAAATCCGTCTGAAGGGGAAACCACCCCAGAAGGCGCCTCCAATGAGCATCAAACTATCAGGAAAAGCGCCGGCTCGCGAAGCTCACCTGAAGATACGCCTCAAGGGAAAGCCACCAAAACAGCGGCTCCCCTGGTGGTAAAATTACAAGGGAAGGCGCCACTCATCGGAGGCGCAACCGAGGCACCTCTCAAGGTGCGTCTTAAAGGCAAGCCGCCGCAGTCATCCAAGATGTCGGGGAGGGCTCACATAACCCTCTCAGACCCCAAAGTCAGAGCGGTGGAGGACTCTCCTGATCCGGCCCCAGTGCTTACAGATGAGGAGCTTGGCGAATATATCTCTGCTGATGTAGACGCACCCTCCTTCGACAATGTAATCCCACGGGATAAAATCTCGTACTTTATCAATAATAGAGTGTCTTTCAATTATTCTTGTCTTCCACACTGGAATGCCATGTATATAGACAACGCTCTACGATCGTTGCAAACAAGTAACGACCGTCTACCATAATCAAATAGTCCCGTCTCAAGGAGTCTTCATAGTCCCTCCACGGAGCCGAAACCAAGGCACCATCATCTCGGGCAAAATCGAGGGTCGTCGAACCTTCCGTCAATCGAGCCCGAACTTGATACCGGCAGAGTACAAGTCTATCGGTACACAGATGCGGCTAAGCACATCATCCAAAAGATGGGCTACGACCTGAAAGCAATAAAGGCCTAAACTACGGCAAGGGTCGGCATCTCCCTGTCCGGCTCTCGATGCCCAATGGAAAGCCACAGGATTACTATAATCGGACTCGACGGGGTTAGGCTATGTCCGCCGCCATCAACTCCAGAGAGTTCAGACGCAGAAGACATAGAACTTCCTACTCGTCTGAAGCATCGACGTGGGATTCCGATACCAGTATCGGATCAGTCTTCAGGAAAGTGCTGTCAGCTAACATGACATCGGCGCAACCTCAGAAAGATGAAGGCGAAGACCAACCGCCGGAACCCTTCGAAAGAGGAACCCTGGCTCAACGCCTAGGAGAACAATGGGAGTCTCGTTTTGAGTTACGAGAACCTCCCACCGAAGACGAAGTCGAGCAGATCGACCTCGGGGATGGGTCTTCTTCTAAACCCATCTTTATCAGCAAAAGCTTGGAAGGAGAAGACCGAGAATCTTTAGTCCAACTGGCTAAGGAATATATTGACGTCTTCGCCTGGAGCTACGAAGACATGCCGGGTCTCGATCCACAGATCGCGATGCATAGGTTGAACGTTACCAGATGCCAAACCTATAAACAACAACAGCGACGCTTCCGCCCGACATCATGAACGCCATCGATCAGGAGGTGGACAAGCTCTTGACCATGCTTCATCCGTGAGGAACAACACCCGGACTGGGTAGCCAACGTCGTCCCTGTCACCAAGAAGAACGGGAAGATACGAGTCTGTATCGACTTCAGGGATCTCAACTCTGCTTGCTCGAAGGATGAATTCCCGCTCCCAATCACCGATGTAATGATCGACGACACATGTGCTTTGAACGCATGTCCTTCATGGACGGGTATTCAGGCTACAACCAAATCAAGATGTTCCCCGATGACGCAAAACACGTCATTCAGGACTCCGAAAGGTGTTTTCTGCTACAAGTAATGCCCTTCGGCTTGAAGAATGCCGGTGCAACATACCAACGAGCGATGAGTACCATCTTCCGTCAACATCTCGCAAGACAGTTGAGTGCTATGTTGACGACATCGCAGTCAAGAGCCGCCTCAAAAGAGATCACCTACAGGACCTGAAGACGGTCTTCGATCTCATGCGGGCACATCAACTCAAATGAACCCCGCTAAATCCTTCCTGAGGGTTTCTAGCGGCAAATTCTTGGGCTTTGTCATCACGGCAAAAGGCATTCATGTCGATCCCGAGAAGACTAAAGCCATCCTCAACATGGACCCTCCGAAGAACCTTCGAGAACTTCGGGCTTACAGGGACGTCTGGCATACATCGGAGGTTCATAGCAAACCTCTCCGGTAAATGTCAACCCTTACTCAGCTCATGAAGAAGGGAGTCTCTTCCGTCTGGACAGAGGAGTGCCAAAAGGCTTTCGACGATATCAAGGCTTACTTGACAAGCCCGCCAGTCCTAGTGGCACCTGTCGCCGGCAAACCATTCCTCTCTACGTCCGTGCCATGGATCATTCCCTCGGCGCTTTACTGGCTCAAATAGCGATGCAGGCTACGAGCAAGCAATCTACTACCTCAGTCGAACATCATCGGGCCGAACACCGGTACAACCCCGTTGAAAAGGAGCTTGGCTTTGGTGTTTGCCATTCAGAAGACTCGTCATTACGTCTCGGGCCAGACAATTTACGTCATCTCCGAGTCAATCCATCAGAGTTCTCATGACGAAGCCAGGGTCATTAAATTCTCGGCTGGCTACATGGACGATCCTACTAACGCCATACAACATGGTATTTGTCCCGCAGAAGGCGGTCAAGGGTCAGGCTCTGGCTGACTTTTAGCTGCACACCCCATCCCAGAATCTTCAAAACTCTATGAAGACATCCCGAATGAAGTCCAAGAATCTAACGTCACCGAAAAAGCTCGTCTGGCGGATATTTTCGATGGCGCTTCAAGAACAGGCCCAAAGGCCAAATCATCGCAGGAGTGGGGGTAGTCTTAGTCTCCCCCGATCAGCTGGTCATCCAGCGCGCATACTCTCTTCGAAGCCGTGCTCCAACAATGTGGCTGAGTACAACGCACTCGTCATGGGACTCCAGCTAGCACAACAGCTGGGGGTGAATCATCTGGAAGCCTACGGCGACTCGAAACTCGTCGTAAACCAGATTCGGGGGCAATACGAGGTTCGCCATGAAGATTTGATCCCTTACCATGAAGTTGCATTGAACATCATTTCAACCTTCACTGGGTTCTTCATCGAACATGTACCCCGTCTACAAAACTTGGAGGCAGACGCTCTGGCTGGCCTCGCAGCCTCATTGGCAGCGCCCCTTGGGACTCAACACTATGTCACGGTGACTGGCCGAGACCTGATTTGTCCCAGAAACAACCTGTGCTTGCAAGTGGCCCATGCCATGCCGACGAACACTGGGGTTAATGTCCGAGACTGGAGGTTCCCGTTCATCGACTTCGCTGTCTATGGAATCCTTCCGGAAGACCCGAAGGAAGCCGTCTCAGTCAGGAGACGCTCTCTTCGATTCTACTACGATACAGCCACTAAAACGCTGTACCGACGCTCCTTTGACGGGCTTCTCCTTCGATGTCTGTCTAACGAAGAAGCGGCCGAAGCTCTTCGAGAAGCTCATGACGGAACTTGCGGAGCTCACCAACCAGGTCCTAAGTTGCAAGATCGACTGCGACGTATGGGCTGCTACTGGCCAACCATGGTTGCCGACGCAGTGGAATATGCTAAGAAGTGTCATGCATGCCAACTTCATGCAGACTTCATACATACACCATCTGAGCCGCTACATCCTACAGTCGCCTCCTGGTCCTTCGAAGCCTGGGGCATAGACATTGTAGGGCCAATCACCCCTCCTTCATCGAGAGGACACCGCTTCATCCTGGCCATCACCGACTACTTCTCCAAATGGGCGGAAGCAGTCCCACTAGCGGAAGTAAAAAGCTCCAGGGCGGTCAGCTTTATCAAATACCATGTCATTTACCGTTTCGGGGTACCCCGGCGGATCATCCATGACAATGGTCCTCAGTTTATCAGCCACATTTTCAGCAGGTTCTGTGACAAGAATCGCATTCAGAACGTGGCCTCAACCGCCTACAATCCGGCAGCAAACGGATTGGCCGAGGCGTTCAACAAAACTATCGTCAGGCTGCTCAAAAAGGTCGTGTCATCCAACAAACATGACTGGGACGAAAAGCTTGGCGAATGCCTTTGGGCCTACCGCACAATGGTACGGACCCCAACAGGCAACACTCCATTCTCCCTGGTCTACGGGAGTGAAGCAGTACTTCCTCTCGAGATACAGATACCTTCGCTCCGCGTGGCAATCACAAACGATCTCACAGAAGAAGACAATCAACGTCGTCGTCTGCGGGAACTGGAGGCACTTGACGAAAAGCGTCTCCTAGCTCAACAACGCATCAACTTTACCAAGCCCGTATATCACAGGCTTTCAACAAGAAGGTCAAGCAAAGAACTTTCCAAGTTGGCGACCTGGTTTTAGCAGTCAGAAGGCCAATGGTGTTAACTCACAAGACACCAGGGATGTTCGAGCCCAAATGGGAAGGACCCTTCATCATTGAGACGGTATACTCAAACGGTGCTTACCGCCTCGCCAAACCCAATGGGGACTTGTTCATGATGCCCATCAACGGCAAGTTCCTAAAGAAGTACTATTCTTGACATCCTCCAAGACATGTATTTCCCCAAACAACCTCTTTTCACAAAATTAAACGCTTCCGGAACCCAGCTGTTCCGTGGCATCCTTCCGTAGAAAGATAACCACGTCCACATTACCTCTGAGTTGTCTCTCTACATCCTACAAAGCGGAACCTTACATTTCGTGAGCTTACGCTATCCTTCATGTTTACCACGTCCACATTACCTCTGAGTAAACATCCCGTACAACAACTCCTGTGTTGTCGTACATTGATCGCAGAACTTCCACGTCCACATTACCTCTGAGTTGTTCAGCGTA
Source organism: Iris pallida (assembly GCA_029216955.1). NCBI lineage: Eukaryota > Viridiplantae > Streptophyta > Magnoliopsida > Asparagales > Iridaceae > Iris > Iris pallida. Next base: position 18,291 of record JANAVB010014950.1, on the reverse strand, counting down.
TCCCCCAGGATCATTCCTACCACGTCCATAAATACCTCTGAGTAGGAAGATTCTATCATTTGAACCTAATGATTGCCATGTCCACATTACCTCTGAGCAAACATGTCGGTTCCTTCAAACTTATTATCTGTACCTAAAAACCAAGGTGCGCAAAAGATAATAGGTCCACATAAATCATCAAGTTCATGAGATCAAAAATGAACACATCAAAAAAAAAAGAGATAGTGTATTTCTTTATTTTTTTAAAAAAAGGGAGTACAGAAATACGCTATTTCCCCAGCGAAAGTTGCAAAAACACATAAAAAGAAGAGAAGCTACAGTCCCCGATCCTCTCCAGGATGGGATGAGAGCTCTCTGACTCGACGTCTCAGGTCGGTAGTGCGAGTTTCCACAGTCGCTTGGACTCGCAGCTCGGCTTCTTGACGCATTAATCCGACAGCCTCAGCGGAAGTTTTACTCTCATACTTCTCATCAAGCTGTCGTCGCTGCTGAGCCAAAGCTAGGGTCCGCTGAGTAAGAGTCGCTTCCTCCTGCTTGAATGCCACGTGTTCAGCCAGGACACGATCAGCTTCTAGTTGAAGTTCGGCCCGCTGGTCTTCAAGACGGCGCATCTGAGCATCAACCTCTGCGATGTTGGCGTCCACCGCAGCCCGCTTCTCCGTCGTCTTCTCCATAGATTGAGACAACTGCTCCGCCGCAGCCTCAGTCCCAGCCACTTCACGCTCCCAACTGCTCACATCGGCTCGATGGGAAGCCTCGATCTCAGCCATCAACTTCCCTATCTCTGCATCTATCAAGACAGAGAGGTCATTTCGTTGGATGCGCTGCAGTTCCGCGAGCCGCTCGTCCAGCTCAATCACCGAAACCTCCAGAATTTTGGCCATATGGTCATGGCCTTGGTGAACGCGGATCAGCTCGATACAAGGCATTGCCAAAGCTTTTGCTGCCGCGAAGCTCCCCTTGGCATCCATCACTGCAGATACACCTTTCTCCAGCATTTTGTACACTCCCTCGACGAGGAACTTCACATACTCATCGGCATCCGCCAGCACCTACGGCGTCATAGCAGGAGTTAGGGGAGCTACTACAGTTTGTGGACCGGAGGAAGATCCGCCAACCTCGATCTGAGAGGTTTGAACCTCGGCAGTAATAGGCTCTTCATCAACAGGGGCCAGACTGCTAGCCCGAGGAGCCGAAGGAACAGAAGGAGCCGGCACATGCGTCGTGATAGTACCCCAAGTGGAAGGAGCAACAGAGGGTTCTACACCCTTACCCTTCTCAAGCCCGGAGAAATCACCGACGTCAACGGCCACCTCTTCTACCCCCGACGTTCTATCAGCATCAGCTACCTCCCCCGGCAAAATGGGAAGATCAACATTTATCTCCTGGCCAGCCCCAGGAGACAAGACCGGCAGAAGGGTCTCATTCTTCTCAAGTCCCTCTACAGGGACAGAATCTGTCGCTACCGCCTGATCGGTAACCATCTCTATGTCTATGGTTGAAGCCAAGGAAGGATTTGACAATGATTCAGCCGACCTCCCTTCATCATGACAAGGAGGGAATCAACCCTCTCCTCTATCCCCACTGCTTCTACTGCTCCCGCAACAGACTCCTGCAGCTCCGGAGCGGTGTCATCGGAAGATGATGAACTCCATTCCTCTTCATCACCAGGAAGCTGCGCACTTGCTAAACCTTCGATATGTGAAGCCTCCGCTGTGGCCTTCATCACCTCGAAAACTGCTGCACCCTCAGGTTCCCTCCTGACATAACCCGGGGATACCGGAACCTCCACGATGACAGTATCCTCCGGATCTTCCTCCATGAGAGACATCATTGTCGGCGGGATACGCACTCCAGACGAGCTCGCCATCTCTTCTCGCCTACTCCCACCCGACTTTGGGGTACGAGGTTTTCTTTTTAGCGGCTCCTACAAAAGAAGATGGGACCTCGTAAGTGGCGGAACCAAAATCAGATTCTGTAGGATGTCCTTACCTCTTCGGACGCCGAATCCGATGACACCGTCGGTAACGATGCCTTCTTCTGCTTCTTCGACACAAGAGATTCAGCCCCTGTATCTGCACATCGCTTCGATCGATCGCCCGAGGGTTCTGCTTGTGATACGGAGGGGGCACTCCGTTGACCCACCCTTGACGGACGATGCGGCCGGGCCTTCACTGGCGTATCCCCAGTCGCTGCTAACTGGGTGCCTGCGATAAGGCTGGTCTCCCTGTCATATTCGGAGGGCGGGGCAGCCATAACACAGTAAAACTTGGCGGCCGAGTAAAGAATGGGCGGCCGCGGATCGGGGACGGGCAACGTAAAACGAGCTCCGGTACATTCGGCATTATAATAATGCCAAGCTCGTGTACCATCCAACAAACTTCCAACATACTCCAGGGTATTACTGGGGTTATCCAACATCATCTGAGCATAACCAAATTGCCGTGCAAAGCGGCTCGGCAAGTACGGTTCCAGGTAGCACTGATTCCGGTTCCGGTACACCAGATGGGACGGCCGGATACTTTGCAACCAGCGGAATCCCTATTGAGGCAGAGTGGTGGTACCTTCGCCCAGGTCCCTTAAATCCTCGTTGGCCACAAAACCCAAATAAATGGGACCAACTTTGGTGATCTCCCAACCCTGAAGACGGGATAAAACCTTTCTACAAACTGGGACACCAGTATGCGACCAGCTCCTCCGATGGAAACGACGAAGGAATGCATCTCCAGCCTTATAATCTCCTTCCGAGCCTGGGCTCATCACACTGGGATGATGCAAATCAGCCATCCCATCAAATAGTGAAACGGCAGTTCAGCGCGCGGGAAGTTATTGTTTCGGCCTCTGTCATGAATCACATTTCCAGCAAACTCTCTCAAACCTCGCTGCAGGTTACATACCATTGTAGGGAGAAGAGCCAAACGCCGGCCGAAAACCAGCTTCACGGCTGGCAGGATTAAGTTTCGGGTCATCCTCTCTACGACACCGGATCCGCCCGCGAACACGCAATCCCGGAGCCATATCATCAGGTAGGATGCCAACACCGCCTTGGGTGACATCCGATAAGCAAGATGCCAGAAGCAGCTGTAGGAGCGTGCATCTGACTGCTGGTCCTCATTTCCTCGGGGATTTTTCCTCCCCTAACCTGCTCATTTCGGACAACACTTCGCTACGAGAGAGCGCCGGTGGAGTGGAAAATTGTGAGGGATCCTCCTTGTCTTGTTTAAAGACATAATCTCTCCAAGCGGTCACATGAGGCTGCGTCCCGTTCCTATTCCGCCTCTGCATATAGTAATGATGACTCGCCACTTCCTTGAAGACGGTCGTCATCTCCTCAGCCCTGTCCCCCAGGACTTGAAATTCCTTATTGGTTGGAAAGTACTCTTCATAGGGCTCCGACCCCCAAGGGAGTTTAGACACCTCATACATCTCATGAAGTGCGAGCCCTAATTCCCCTACCGGAGTAAAGAAGGTCCCGGTATGGATATCAAACATCTCCAGGAGTGCGAGGAACATGTGCCTATTAAGGTCAACACCCGCCTGGGTAGCACGGATCGCGGCAGTCAACCCGATCTCTCGGAGCTCAGTCCGAAACCGCGACAAGATCCAGAGCGTCAGTTTATCCCATTTGGAGACGTAATGGCACCAACCCTCCACCCGAAACTCTCCTGTCGGGTAGGAACGTTCCATCAAAAACATACGATGTGTAAAAGTTGAAGCACTATAAGCAAACGTATCAATGGGTACATCACTGTAGAGGCTCCCAGGACGTAAAGTCCGCCAAGTGTAAGAAGACCCAGACCGTACAACGGTCAAAGCATCCCTTTGGTCGGAAGTAGAATCAATTTGGATGACACCAGTCACCGCTCCCCCCTGAGAAGGGGTAAGCTCCCAAGACATCCTCCTCTGGGAAACAAGGCGACAGAAGGACGTCAAAGGCCACTGACGTTCAAGTTGCTTAACAGTCATATGCACTCCATTCGCAGTAAAGAACCAGTCCTCCTTGACCTTCAGTACTGACGAGTCAGTAGAAGTGAGACGGTCTCCAAACAGGAACTCAGGCTTCAGGAAGGTCACTTTATCAGATATGGAAGGTTTAATGACTCCACGCTCCATCATCCATTTGAGGAACCAATACTGCTGTTCACGGATTAGGGTCATTCTCTCAGGAGGCTGATCCAGCATAAGAGCATCTTGAGCAGGGTTTATCACTTCCTCGTTATGCTCTACTCCCATTTGGTTGAAGGCAGCCTCCAAGAAAACTTCACTCAAAAGCGGGATTGCCATCGACACTAGTAAAAGATCAGAAAAAGTCAGAAAAGAACACACAAATGTGTCTAAAGGAGAAAACTGCGGCGCATCATCAGGGTTTGAACCCATGCGCGTCAGCAGTATAGCCTCGGCGCATCATCAGGGTTTGAACCCATGCGCGTCAGCAGTATAGCCTCGGCGCATCATCAGGGTTTGAACCCATGCGCGTCAGCAGTGTAGCCTCGGCACATCACCAGGGTTTAAACCCATGCGCGTCGGCGGACAAAGACCGCGGCACATCATTAAAGACTCAAGGCCTATGTGCGTTGGCGTACGGACAATGAGACTTACCAACCACCTCTGGCCGAACTTCGACAGGCCGACGGGGAACGACAGCCGCCGCAACTTCCGCGGACTCCTTCGCTTTCTCCTTCCCCTTGCCGGCAGCACCGCGAGGAGTCTTGGGAGCCATTCTCTCGAGGAAGGAGAAGTTAGGGTTTTGAAGAAGAAACTCTAAAGAAGCAGAGGCATAGAGAAGAAGAACCCTTTCTCTCTCACTCTTACCTATTTATAGGGCTTGGTCGCACGCGTGAACAGATGACGTGTGATCTCAGCCGTCGCCTCGGGTTCTGTGCAAGGATAGCAGCAAATAAAACCAAAAGATCATTATTTATCTTTTCGGTTACCGAGGCACCATCATCATTAACTGAGAAGAGCATGCGCCCGAACAGGCATGCGCCCAGAAATCATGCGCCCTGACCTCCATGCTTCTTATTCAAAGTATTCCAAAACTTATTCAAAAGTTTTGAAAACTTTGAAGGGGGTCTTGTAGAAGCATGGAATTTTACAACCAGAAAGCCCATGCGCCAGACACTACATGCGCTAGAACTCAGACGAAGAACTTCACAGCAAAGTCAATAAGTATAGACATTTGAAGAAGGACTTTTTATTTATATATAAAAGTCTATTACATGTCTAGAAAAGGTTGTACAAAGGAGAATTTCTACAAAGGAAAGATCCTAAGCCTACAGCCAGCGGCCACCATGCGCCTTCAGATAAGCGCAGCGGCCACCATGCGCCTTCAGATAGGCGCAGCATCATCATGCGCCTCCATCCAGGCGCATCCCATCATCTCTTCAGCAGCTCAGTTATGTGTATCCCTTCAGCCAAATTCTTCCAACCAGGCTCGCCCGATAAATGCTTCGATACACAAAGCATTTAACCCTCTGGCTGGAACCAAGGAAGAGAAGAGCACCACAAATGCTGTGGCCAGGGGAGGCTTCGAAAGAGCCTCCAAAGCCGAAGGAAGACCGTGATCGAAACCGCGGCTAAAGGAGCAGCTTTCGACACGATCAAAGTGGGAAAACCCCACTTTGAAGGAAGAGAGAGCCTAGCACCGCCATTCCGATCTACGGCTCTTCCGGAATAACGGAGACGAGGCTCGAGCATCCCTATCTTTGGATGCAACAGGCACCTTCCGCCTGCCTCAGAAGCCCTCGACTCCGTCTTTTGGATGTAACAGTCACCTTCAAGTGCATCAAAGACAACACAGCGTCTCATCTTCACCCTCGGGAGCACTTCGTCACCAGAATGCACCCGCATGTTCAAGTTCATGTTGGAAGTACGTGAGGGAATGAGAAGCAAATCTTCTCTCCATGCCACTATTTATAGGCCGGGCAGATCAAACCCACGCGCCAAGTGGATGGCCCTCCGAATTTCGTACAATGAATTTACATTAAATGGATGAACCGGACGCCTCGAATTCAGCCAAACGGCTATTTATGGCACTCGAAGAGCGAGACAGCCGCATCATTAAAAGATATGTCCGATGCGCCAGCCAGACAGCGCATCACATGGACGCGCCCTTCGGCATCAGGTGCATCACACAGATGCACCCTACAGTACTCGGCACATTACAGAGGGTACGCCCTCACACATCTCCATACTGAGTGGAACGCCAACCGACGCGCCCACTCAACTGTCCATCGAATGTCACCAACATTAAATGCTGAACTGACAGAGTTGGCAGTACGCCTCCCAAAGTCTGAACAGTTGACAGCTTTATTCAGAAAACGAAGCGTCGGCAACGTCAGCATCATCATGACTTTATTTCGATGGCTACTGCCACGTGGCCACTCCACCATCAGCATGCGCCTCTACGGCCATGCGTCCAAATCAGCATGCACCTCAAAAGCCATGCGCCTCAGACTGCTCTCTGATCCCGAAAGACAGAAGAAAAGTCGCCTGCATGCGCCTCAAAAGCCATGTGCCCCAAATGGTTTGTAACTCCTAAAGGTTATGAGCCGCTGCCTCTTCCTGCGCCCAATCCAAGGCGCAGCTCACCAGATCACTCCTCACCACCAAATCCGAGATCTTCGAACCATGAGTCGATGACACGTGTCTTTTGACTCAACTCGTCCAAGATTTCAGCAACGGAAAGATCTTCTCTCTGCTACGTGCCGGCTCACAACAGCAGTATGAAGAGTTCTCCCCCTCGATCAGGGCGCAGCATCTATGCGCCTCCATCAGCAACCTCCACGTGGCATCCCCACACCGGTGCATCCTACATGCACGCATGAGCAGCCAGCCTGTAAAACTATAAATAGAAGGATCATCTCCTTCACACACACACAGAGACTCAGAACACAAGACTCACAGAGAATCCACAACAGAGAATCACCGGAGAGGCAGTTCTAGACACTCAACGTCTTCCTCCTCTCAGCAAGCTCCAGCACCCAGAGCAATCAACACCTTCAGAGAACCGATAACCGCCGTTAGCCGGTCAACGGAGTCAACGCATTACCACTCGCTCCATTGGCACTAAGGACCTAGCTTAAACAAAAGTGTACTCCTAGGACTACATCTAAGTCCTATATTGTATCACTGTTCTGTTTGTATTAAGATTTCAATCAAAACAATTTTAATGGCAAACAAAAGCGGGTCCAAAAGCGGACACCGTTTTGACCCAAAATTACCGTTTTGCCCCTGTGTCCAGAATTGGACTTAATGACAGGCAATTCTAGCTAATTTTACTATTCTGAGAACATTGGTAATGTCTATTTCTGCATTCGGAGACTGTTGTACGAGTTTTGACTATTGTGGCATACTGAGTGGTTTGGATTATCGGTTTCACCAACAAAGGACCACAGGCGAGTATAATTTATTATTTGTATTCGATATTGAGCTTTACTATACCTCATTGTTAGTCAATAGATATGTGATTTCTGCCTTTTATGGTTGTTATATTTTGTCGTATCGGGAAGGGGAAGTACCAAGGATGTGTGATCTGACCTTATACTGTGTAGACCGTGATTATACCGTGTAGACTGTATTTTATTATTGCTTTATATAGTGTAGACAGTGTTTCATTATTGCTTTATACAATGTAGACAGTGTTTCATTATTGCTTTATACATTGTAGACCGTGTACATTATACAGTGTAGACCGTGTACTTTATACAGTGTAGATATTGTAGACAGTGTCGTGTAATTGTCCCGAGACCGATCACATATCAAAGGTACTTCAGTCAGACGGTGAGTATTCTCATCGTGTTTATTTACTGTTTCCCTTTGTTAGTTTTATTTTATCTTTCTGTGTTTTATTTTTCAAATCATATATTTAAAGGCTAACCCCTGTTGTGTAGTCATTTTCAATTATTGAAACTGCATTCAGTGAATTGTACTCGTTCTATTCCTGACTGGAAATCAATATTTTTTCGGTTAGCTGTGGCTTCACTTAGCGTTGGGAGATACAGGTGTACTTGCAGACGAAAACCTAGAGATTAGCTAGATAGATGAGTTGTGATCATTTCACTATTTCTAAGAGTTTATATTTTTCTGCAAATGTAAAACTTGTGAATATTGTAAATTAAATTAATTTTGTGAATGAGCATTATCTGTGATTTTGAGCATTGTGGCTATACAGCGTTTCTACCGCCGACACTGCGGCGTAGGCTGGCTTGGACATGCATTCGTATCCCGGAAAGTGGGTGCGGGTCGTGACAACGAGAGGAAGACGAATTAGGAGATCAAGGAAAACATGTTTTGATTGAGACTCATATAACAATAACACCCCAAAAGTAAAAAATTATGACCTACATAAGCCACAACTAAAACCTTATTACACTTCAGTACCAGAATACAAAGTTAAACATGGCCAGTTACCCCGTATAAGGTATAAAAACGTCATATGGCGATCACCGCAATCACTAAACTTTGGGTGCATACTAAAAATAGGTCTCCTAGGGTCAAACAAAACATTTGTGTCTCAATCAAACAAACCCGGATCAGTAATAAATGAGATCATAAAATAAAGCAATAAGGTATCCCCGACGCTTCATTAAAATGGTCATAAGAACTATCTTTACAAAATGTCCGCCGGTATAGAGAGTCAACAGTACATAACCATAGTTAGTTATAGTTTGATTAATACAATTATGTAAGGAAACTAAACGCCTAGAACAGCTGGCTAAACAGGTGACGATGGCTAAACAGCAAGTACAAAATTAAAGATATCAAAGTGGTGGAGAAAAATCTACTCGAATCCTCCGACAACCATGCTGCTAGTGTGTACCATCGTTGGGGCCAAAAGTTTGATCCTCGGGCTTTGCTATGAGATCTGGCCAGACAAACCCAACGGGGTCAGCCCCGAATAGTAAGTACCACAAGGATGCACATACAAATGAGACAAAACCTAATAAATAGTCCTGGCTAAGGATTATAGGCTTATATCATATCATTGAGGCAACATGACACCCTTACAACCAAAAAAGGACAGAGGGTGCCAAATCATCCCGTGATAGAATACATCCTATATCCATAGTTAGGTTAATAGCTTGTGTATCGCAACATTGGTCCATAGCCTGTTGTAGCACAATAGTCCAACCCAACAACCAAATAAGGACATGTGTTGGACCGTGCACCACAACAGACCATGTTCCTCGACTACTAACAAAAGAAACGTACCACAAGTAAGTCGATTAACAAGCAGCCAATCATTTCTACGGCTTTCTATGATTTGTCTGGGTTATTCCAGTAATGCATATATATTAGAATCCTTAGATCGTGTCGTATCCGAGTCGAGCTAGAGAAACCAATAATAATGCACAGCACATAGCACATAGAATGCACCATACCCTTGTAAGACCACTGCAATAAACAAATCAGTAGTAGTTCTAGCTCTCCTATAGGGAGATATTGGTTCAGCATTTAACAAGTTAGATACTGCACTCCTCTAGTGCGGATGAATATACACTATATGTGGTGGCCAGCCTTGCACTCTCGAACATTTGGCCGACAGGGCCGATAACACACGATCTTGAGATTCTGTTCCCTTCTAATGCTTCTATTAATTTGAGTTGTCTAGGTAAACCCTATGTTTGTCTAGAATCATATGTCATGGTCACATGATTATCCTCCTACATGTCGTACATTACTACGTGTACCATAAGTATGAATTTACATCGGCTCATAGAGCCCCAGATTTGAATTCATCCTTAGTGTAATACATTAAACAATCATTATACGATAACAATTTTACTGACTAATTAACAAGATTGTGTTAAGAACATGAATGTGCTGACATATAATGCATAGGACCACATAGCACGTAGAGTAGCACCACAGGGCATACATAGGATAGCACCTCAGTGCGTGCGTACATTTGTAACTCAGCACACGCATGGATTATACCAGCACTTTTAAAGATAATCGTGTCAGGAACATGGTCATGACAAGTATTCGCATAAAAATCTTTTGGCACACATGTCACTAGTCTAAGCTACTCATAGTATGCTAGGGTCAGGACAGGTAATCATGTCATTAAGGGAAAATGGCAAAAATTATTTAAATATAAATCCAGCAAAAAAGGCGTATAGGGTCTCACTTCTAGAAGGAAGTTATCGCATCGACATACCTTAGTGCATGAACTAATAGGTGCGTGAATATATCAGAAACATTGGCAATCCAACGTACAGTAAAGCTAGCGCATGGCAAATTTGGTGTATGAGAAATACTGCGCATGGAAAATATTGTACATGACAATTATTACACATGGCAAATAATGTACATAATAATTACTGTATATGGCAATTATTGTGCATGGTAAATACTGTGCATGGAAATACTGATTATGGCAAATACTGCGTATGGCAATTTCTACGTATGGCAAATATTGTACGTGGCAATTACTGCACATGGCAAACAATCATGTGCCTTCAGCCCATGCACATAGCGCACATGTTGTTAGGGTTATATGCGGCAAGTTTCCAGGCCACTTGGCATTTGTGTCGCATGGCCACCTGTACTCATGGAGGTTGCTCGTCCCAAACAGCAAGTTCGGCCATAAAATTTCTTAAAACTTGTCATGGCAATAACTTCCTCTTTTAAACTCAAAATCAAGCAAAATAAAAGTAAAAACTACATGAAATCAAATTTTCTACTACATGGAACAACTAGTTTTTTTTGAAAATAACAACTTTTGATAGATCGTTTCCATGAAAAACTCATAAAACCCTAAATTTAAAACTTAGATCTACGTTGTAGTAGCCATTAAATCCTAACTCCAAGAACTAAACACGTATAGAAAGTTTAGACGGATAAAATAGACTAATAATATGTAAAAAAAAATCAAAGAAAATGAGATGAGAATGTGGTCGCTCTATTAGTACAAGATTTGTTGGCCTATTGGTCATGGTCGAACCGAATTTTAATAATTGACCTAACCCTATCTCGATATAAGGGCAACTTGGACGAACTGTGACAGCTTATGCCTGCTACCGTTCAAGAGATGGAGCTGTATTTATCGTCACGTATGTATTTCAATTATTAATGTACTTTTGCATTTAATTGAGTCTAGAAATACAATGTAAATCGCATCGTACTAGCAAATAGGCTACCCAAGAAACGTTTTCAAAATATCCTTTCATTTTAAAAATATGCCCACTCACAAAAGCCCAAACTACTTCCTAACTGCTTGAAAATTTGAAAGCCCAAAAACTGAGTTGCTAACCCAAAAATCAACCCATTTTGGACCAGCAGAATTATGAGCAAATTTGTCCCGAATTCGGCCCGAGTTCTGCTCTCCTGAACGTCTGATTTTAAACCCAATCTTTTCGAAGTTATGGATGTAATGACTATATGCCGAGATTCTCTTATAGAATTCTGTCTGAATTATGTCCAAATTCTCCCTTTGGAAATCATATAAATAGAGAAAAAATTCTACCATTTCAACATTCTCATTCATTTTCATATCTCTTCACTCTAAGATTACTACGATCTTCTAAAGTCCAACTAAGCTTTCAATTTCAAATTCCAAGCCAGTTACAATTCTCTAGTCGATTTATCAGTACGATACGGTATAGAAGTTCAGAGTGATTGTAATTGAGAGGCTTGATAGAAGTAAGACACTTCACAATTGAAGTTGGTTGTGTACTTCGAACAAAGCCCGTATTTGTAGAAGTTGTAAGGACTTCGGATGAAAACTTGTGATTTTTATAGTGGATTTCAACTGGGAGCTAGAGTTCTCTCGATTGGATTAGTCCTCAAGGAGGGATACCAGTATACATCGCTGTCTTTGAGTTTTCTCTTTGCACTTTACTTTTACTTATTCATAATTGTGATATATTTCTTTGATCTTGCTGCTAACATGTTTTTTAATAGCTAATATTTTACGGTCTACTCTATTCACCCCTTCTAGAGTATATCGCTTTACATTTCGTTCCTACAATTGGAATCAGAAAGGGTTATACAGGTAAAGTGAGGTAACATTGTTATTATTTTATTTATATATAACTGTTGTTACATAGATCACTATTACATATGGCAAGTGTGAAATTCACAATTGAAGGCCAAGCCACAAACAGACTCCCACTGTTTGATGGTACCAACTACACTTACTGGAAAACATGTATGAGTTTATTTTGAAATCTCTAGATTTTGAATTATGGTCAATTGTAGTTGACGGCTATAAAAAGCCTGCACGTATTCTTATGGATAGAAATTTGGCTGAAAAAATACATGACATGTATACTAATTCTGAATAAAAAAACCCAGTCTTGATGCACGTGCTATTAATGCTTTATTTTATACTTTAGGTATGACTAAATTCAATAAGGTGTCTACATGCACAACATCTAAAGAGGTATGGAAACTTCTCAAAGTTACTCATGAAGGCACGATGCAAGTCAAGGAGTCCAAGGTCAGAAGACTTTCTCAAGAGTATGAGGCGTTCAAGATGAAACCGAATGAGTCCGTTACACAAATGTTCACGAGATTTCTGGATATTGTAAATCCTTTGTCCTCCCTGGGCAAGGAATAAAATAACCATGAAAAGATTTGCAAGGTACTGCGAGCTCTAACAAATAACTGAATTTCGAAGGCTGCAGCGATCATTGAAGGAAACAATCTCACTACCATGTCTCTTAAAACGCTCATGGGAAAGCTACTCACTTACGAACTGGAACTTCAAGACTTTGAAGATGCCGTACCGAAGAAAAAATCAATCGCCTTCAAAGCTCAACAACAAAGAACTGTCGAAGAAGATTCTGACGACATCGACTCTGACACTGAGGATCAAGCTCTCCTAGTGAAGAAGTTCAAGAAGTTCATGAGGTTCAACCGAAGAACGAAGGAACACAACAACAACAACAACAATAAAGAAGATCCCATCTGCTACGGTTGCAAGAAGAAAGGATATATAAAAAAAAGACTGTCCGACATAATCATCATCAACCAGGAAAGGCAACAAGTATGAAAAGAGTTACTTAAAGAAATATACTTCCAGAAGATATACTAATACAAGCATTTGGCATGAAAGTGAAGCCAGCGATTCAGAAGATAAAAATTCAGATGATACTACAAATGTATGCTTGATGGCATATGATCAGGTAAACTCAAATTCCCTGTTTGATACATATGATAATTTTTTCCTTTGACCAATTAGGTGAAGCTTCTAGTGACCTCTTAGACGACCAGAGAAAACTGCTTGGTAAATACCAAAACTCTAAGAAGGTACTCAAAGAGTACAAAGGTGAAATAGGAAGACTTACCGGCTTATTAGCTGAGGTTAGAAATAGTAAAAACCCTAGTGAAACTGGTGAGCTTTCTTTTGTCAAACTACAACTATACGAGACTACATATTTATCCGAAGAAAAAGACAAGACTACTGCCAAACTTGAGGAAGATTTACTCAAAGGAAAGAAGACCCATCACTGTGCACTAGTCAGAAATGATGCACTCATAGCTGACTATAACACACTTTATGACACCTCAAAAAAGTTAAAAATTAGGTTAAAAAAATAGCCTGAAGTTGCTACTTCCTACCCTAATACGTGCCAATTACCGAAACATCGGAACACGGTCAAAACCAATACTGGTAAACCCATTATGGTCGGACCAAACATAGCCAAATCTTTCCCAAGAAGACTAACTGACATGCATTCTACTACAAGTATCCAACTAGAACACCAAGACCTACCAATCATGCACAACACACTGCACCTAACACTCATCATGCTAGATGTCACTATTATGACACCATTGGTCATATTTTACTTATATGTAGAGTAAAAAAATTAGTTGATTTAAATATATGTGCATGGATACCAAAGTCTAACATATTCGGACCCTACAAGAAATGGGTACCAAAAGTTTTATCTGCAAACTTCTTTGTAGGTGGAACACCCTACTCATGCTAAGAGCAAGTGGATCCTCGACAGTGGTTGCTCATGGCACATGACCGATAATGCTTCTCTATTCGCAATACTGTCAAAGAATAAAGAAGGATATGTCTCCTTCGGTAACAACTTAAAAGGATATGTAGTAGGTATCGACAACATTGGTAAGTCTCCCTACCCTGTGATTAAAGATGTTTGCCTAGTAACTGAGTCAAAACATAACCTACTCAGCATAAGCCATTAGCTGACCATGATTATGGTACTAATTTTGTCAAAGACAAATGTACTATAGTTGATAGCTCAACTGATTGTACTATATTTGAAGGTATTAGGGAAAATACATATATGTTTTCTATTTGTTGGAATATGATAGCAATGCAGGTCGATACTTACTCGCCAAGAACGATGAGAGTCAACTATGGCACATGAGACTCGATCATGCAAACATGGACACAATTGCAAGTTTTTTCAAAAAGAAATTGGTACGAGGATTACCGAACATCGTCTTCAAGAAAGATACGGTTTGTAGCGAATATAAAAAGAAAAAAGCTACTCGATTCACATTTAAGTCCAAAAATGTTGTAATACTACTAGACCTCCACAATTACTGCATATAGATTTATTTGGGCCTAGTTGAATTGCTAACCTAGGTGGTAAATTATATGCATTTGTAATAGTAAAAAATTTCTCTAGATACACATGGGTATATTTTCTCATATGCAAAATGTTGTATTATCTGAATTTGTCACATTTTGTAAGAAAGTTCAAAATGAGAAAGGATTCATGATTACTAGTATTCGAAGTGATCATGGCAACGAATTCGAGAATACAGAGTTTCAGCAATTTTGTGACACACACGGATGTTTGCATGAGTTCTCCAGCCCTAGGACTCCACAACAAAATAGAGTTGTGGAATGTAAGAACAGAACTCTATCTGAAATGGCTAGAGTAATGTTGAACTATTTTAGTCTATCCAAATATTTTTGGGCAGAAGCCGTCAATACAGCTTGTTATGTTCTCAATTGGTTTCTAATTCAACCTATATCGAATACACCCTATGAGTTATGGTATGATAAAACACCCAAAGTTTCTTATTTCAAATTTTTTGGTTGTAAATATTTTATTCTTAACACTAAAGATAATCTGGATAAATTTGACAAAAAAGTCGATGAGGATATCTTTTTAGGTTATGTGGCCAAAAGTAAAGGGTACTGAGTCTTCAACATGAAATCAATGATCATCGAAGAATCAATGAACGTCACCTTCGATGAATTAAATCAACAGACGATCAACGACAATGATGATGAAGACATCAGTACACCAAGCAAGGCATCTACAAAACCTGAAACATGAACCAGCTACCTTGAAAGTCTGCCAAAAAGAATGAAATTCATAGCTAACCACCCTAAGGACCTGGTAATATGTGAGATCATGCAGGGCGTAAGTGCTCGTTCCTCTATCAAAGATCTAGCTTCTTATGTTGTACTTATTTTACCGCTGGAACCTAAAACTATTGAATTAGCCTGTAGTGATAACTATTGGTTAGATGCAATACAAGAGGAACTAAAATTTTTTGAATGAAATCAAGTTTCGGAAATTGTTCCCAAGCCCATTGATCATCCGGTCATTGGCACCTGCTGGGTATTCCGAAATAAATTATATGAGAATGGTTTAGTCACTTGTAACAAGGCTCGATTCGAATACAACCAAGAGGAAGGTATCAACTACGATGAGACCTATGCCCCTATTGTGAGATTAGAATCCATCCGCATGTTATGTGAATTTGCATGTTTTCATAACTTTAAGCTTTTTTAAATAGATGTAGAGAGTGCTTTTCTTAATAGTTTTATAAAGGAAAAAGTTTATGTAGCTCAACCTCCAGGTTTCACTGATTTCAAAAATCCTGATTATATATTCAAATTAAAGAAAGCCTTAAACGGTTTAAAATAAGCACCTCGTGCTTGGTACGATCGTCTAAGCTCTTTTCTACTTGATAATAGTTTTTTAAAAGGCAAGGTTGACACTACACTGTTTATAAAGTCTTCAAATGGAAATCTTCTTTTAATTTAAATTTATGTTGATGATATTATCTTCGAATCTACTGATGAATCTCTCTACAAAGAATTCTCTAAGTGTATGCAGAATGAGTTTGAGATGAGCATGATAGGAGAACTCAAATTCTTTCTTTGATTGCAAATCAAATAATCCAACAATGGGACGTTCATCAACCAAGCGAAGTACATAAAGATTTGCTAAAGAAGTTCAATCTAGAATCTGTCAAACTCCTTGGCACGCCAATGGTAAATTCAACCAAGCTTGATGTAGATGAGCAAGACAAACTGTCGACATACGTAAGTATCGAGGTATGATTGGTAGTTTAATTTATTTAACTGCTAGTCGTCCTGAGATAATGTTCAGTGTTTACTTGTGTGCAAGATTTCAAGCTAACCCAAGGAATCACACCTGTGCACAGTTAAGAGTATCGTCTGTTACCTTAAGAATAATACTTCTATTGGCTTATAGTCTCCCAAAACCATGTCCTTTGACCTAACCGAGTATTCGGATGCTGATTTGCTGGATGCAAAGTGGGTAAAAAAAGTACTAGTGGCACATATCATTTCCTAGGTAAGGCTCTAGTCTCTTGGTTTAGCAAAAAGCAAAATTCTTATATTATCAACTACTGAGGCTGTCATGCCCCAGAAACAAGAATACATTGAAGTGCAACCCACCTCACAATACAGTCCACGGCTGTCTAGATGCATGCGGGTTTATCTATAAGCCAACAGTCTCTTATAGTTAAGAACAAGCTAGTGTCTCAATCTCAAGCAAGCAAATAATTCTTACAAGATGTTAGATCATCAGACATACAAAGTATGGCGTCCCAAACATTACATATTCAGATGATCATGAAGCTAGTCATACAAAATGCTAGACTAGCAAGAGTTAAATCATACAGGATCAACCCTAGGATTTGTCAATCATGTTACAGCCCTTAGGCAGACAGAAATAAAGTTTCAACACGAGCTAACACTTGCTCGGCGGCTAAACGCCTCAAAAGAATAATTTACAATAGAGTGGGAGAGCAAAAGATGAAACCTACTCGTTTCTAGGTTACGCCTAGTGTTCACCATCTGGCTGGAAGGCAGGTAGATCCTCGAGAGCTACTCCGAAATCTAGCCATACAAAACTAGCTGGGTCAGACCCCAGAAAGAGCAAGTGCCACAAGGGAGGCTCTAATTAGGAACTAAAACCAACATATAAAGAATAGGAAAACTGATAAAAGAGCATAATTAAATAACATAAAAGACATACTTTAAAGAATATACTAGCTTGTATAAAGAAATTAAGAGGTGGAATATAATACCCATGTTAATCATGAGACAATCATTCAGGCAAGGCCAATCAAGTCCTATGGCTTGCTATCATTAGCTAACTAGGGTTATCATAGGCCTACTTACTAACAAGATGCAGTTGAGATATTTTCGCAATCATAAGCCATGGAGATATCCAGGTTATCCAGGCGAGGTTACAAGAGTTTTTCAAGATTTAAGAGAATTATTAGGTGACTTAGAGTGCAACACATGACAGTGTGCTGGAAATGTCCTACTCGTCGGTAGGCTACAAGTCCACAGGTGTAGCCGGGATAATGGGATCGTCTGTAACTTGGAAATCTCTCTAAATGAACTACTTGAACAATCTAGTCGTTAATCTAGTCAGATTTATTATGAATCCCTGGCCGTGGTAACCAGGAATCCATATCCTAGACATGATGCAAGACGAGACAGGTAGCTTGTACCAGTACAATCAACCATGGAGTCAAGACAAGAGTTACTTAGCAGGTCAGGGATAGCTGTCGCAACAGCAATCAAGATTACACATATTATGTCAGATTTACTTGTTATGTCAAGAGTACTTGTCAAAACTGCACCTCGATGGACCACTATCAAGATTATGAAGATGGGATTATGTTTCATATTCAAGTCAAGTTCAAGTTACTAGCTCAAGACAATCAAGTGCCAAGTCGGATCATCGTAATTTAGGCCAAGTATAGAAAATATACAAAGAAGATCGAGAACACCCATGGGTGAATGAATCTATCAGTTACATATGAACTCCAACTAAGGTGAAATAAGAAGATTCTTGAAACCAAGACAAAGTTCTACAACTTTCATGTTTTGAGTTTTACGAGATTCTAGCTAAAATAGCTTAAATGGACAAGAACAGTCATTTAGGGTGATTCGTGTACGTATGCGCTGGGCGCGCAGGCAAAACTGCCCACGGCGTACGGGTGCGCATGCATGGTGTGCGGTCTGTGCACTGCATGAGCAAAATGCCTACGGTGTACAGAGCGTGCAGCACCGCGCACGAC